>JAAXNX010001070.1:0-20338 GCA_036491905.1 Folsomia manolachei
CTCACGTGCTTCATCCCACTAATTTTTAATTGATTTCGTGATTTGTACTAGAATACATAAATTTCCGATCCGGACAGTTCTTTGGCAATATAACACGTAATACAAATCAACAAGATACCGACTCAATATGCAATCTAACAGCTTGGATAGTTTTGTCGAAAGCGATTTTATTGATTAACAAGCTTCTCTTTGAGGTTCCTTTCCATTCAAAAAGCTTCCTTCCTTTTTCTTCAGATACCGGATTGGTGTCATACTTTCACCTTGATTAAAACGAAGCATTACTAAGTTTCTCCTTGAGTATTTCACTAAATGGACTGTCTTTTAGTTTCCATCCACAACTCCCGCATTGCAAAAGTTATTTTTCGTCTAAAAATGGTTAGTAAATTTCTAAAAATGTTGATTATTTTATAAAATACTTGCATTGTTGACTCATTATTCTCTTCAGGCTAAGCTCACTGACGAACAATTAGCAGATTGCAAGGAAGCATTTTTCTGTTTTGATCGAAATGGGGATGGGAACATTTCCACAAATTAATTAGAAACAATATTACGTTCCCTGGGAAAATTTCCAAGTCCCAAGGAACTGGAAGGGATGATCAACGAGGTTGACAATGATAGTAGGTTAGTACCTAACGCATAAAATAATTTAGTCTAAGCATGTTTCCAAATTTGTTTAGGCAGTGGAAGCATAGATTTAGAAGAGTTCCTCACAATGATGGCTCACAACCAGGGGAATCGTGACAAGAAAATGGAGGTGCACGAGTCCTTTAGAGCCATTGCTAAGAACGGGGATGGCTACATCACGATCAGTGAGTTGAGACAGGTTGTTTCGTAACTTATGGAGTGCAAATAATAAGTGAAGTGAGATTTTGGTTGGTTCAATGTTCACAGAAATATATTTATTTCTGTATCAAATCATTCATAGAATATGACAATTAGGATCGTACTAATGCTTAGCTTAACTAATTCTCAAGACCAGCCTACTGTTGGACCACTGAGAAAGTTAACTAAAGGACTATCGATGATTATGACGCCACGCGTCGTTGCTTTTATAGCAAACTGGTCGGACCTACAAGGCCTCGGTGTGACCAAACGTTTGCGATACAAAACGTTTTACATCATACAGGAAACGTATTTACTACTTTGCATAAAATAAGAAAGATGAGCTAAACTGATCTCAGTACTTTTGCATATCATTTGCATGCATTCAATCTTATGTAATAAAATGCAATTTTCTTTCTCAACTCTCCAAACAGTATTCAACTAGTACTCAGGCTGAATTTGGTGAAAGCTTGCTATAATTCAGGAGCCTTTTTCCTGTTTTGTAGTAATTTGTATTCATTTTAATGCATTTTTCTGCATTTTCTATGTTGTATTTTGCCAGTAAGTTAAGATAAACAGGGTTTGGCATATTTGTAAATATCTTAGTCCTTAATACCGTAAAATAAAAAAGGCAAATTAAACAAAAATTATTTTTCACTTTCATGCCGTGAACGTAAGTAAGGGATGAGTCTCACACAACTCAAAAGGCAAATTGAGAAAATCCCGGGAAAAAACATGTAAACATTGTCATCATCACCTGGACCTAGGAATAAAATATCAAAATTAATTATTTTTTCTATAATTATAAATGGAGTTACTTCAATTGTAACTTGGAGTGGAGAGGCTGTCAGCAAAATTAGTACGAGTAAGTTTGTCGAATTATTTTATCATTCGCTGTCGTATTAACTTAAAATGTTGTACTAAACAATTGCAGGAATAACGATTGTGTCGCAGTTGGAGTGAGGACGACAGTCTTGGTCATGAACGTGTCCACTCCGAGATGTTTCCGGTGTGGGGTGGAGACTCGTCTGGTGCTACTAAGTATTCAAGGACGACGCGATTATCTCAGGCAGGTCGCCAATTTTAAGACTTATCTGACTCAATTGGATGAAGGCGACGGGGTGGAGACTTGTGCCAATTGTGTACAAGATGTGAAAGCAGTTTGGGAGCTGACCCAACAAATTCATGCCTTGAAGGAGGAGATTGCAAAAATTGTGGCGAAAGAAGGACAGGGTAAGATTTGATAAGTGTTTCTCAAATAATAAGGTGTCAAAATCATTGTTGTAATGAATGTAATAGTTGACGAACAAGTTTCCAGTGGACAAATAAAGGAAGAGAAGGTCGACCACGTTTCCGAGTTGGATGGATCCCAAGTAGACTTAGATGTCCAAGTAAAACAGGAACTAGATTTCAGTGAGGATGAAGATGATCTCCACGACCAACACTTACCCGTTACCATGGCGATCATTGAACTAGACAAAGTTAAGGAGGAGGAAGTGGTGCATGAGGAGGAGAGTGTTCCATGTCTTGACCAAGTTGAATCCCAGTCCCAGTTAGGTTCAATTGACAACGCAGTAAGTCGGGAGCCACGTCGGAAACGAAAATTAGAACGGTAATGCAAAGATTAAGAAATTTCTTACAGTGTCAAAATGAAATGTTCTAAATTATCGGTGTCGTACAGAGATCCACTAGCCATCAGCGACTCAGAGGAATCCAGCGAGGAGCCTGAATATTTCAGTGAGTTGGAAAACTCAAGTGAATCACAGAAATGCAGCGAGTCTGAAGAAGGCAGTGAATTGGATGAAGACACAAAATCAGAAGAATCCACTGAATCCAAATCCGACTCGCAAAATACCTCTCACACCTGTGAATCCTGTGATATCACCTTCGACAAGAGATCCAGTCTGGCAAAACACATAAAAGAAGGTCACGCCCAAGCGCTGTTTTCCTATTCCCTCTGTTGCAAAAGGCTATCTACTCGCAGACAATGGGCCGTCCATGAAGCTACCGTGTGTAAAGTTCCAGGCAAGGACTGGGGTCCTGAACGATTAAAGACTGAATTCAACATCACTCTGGCCACTTGTCCAGTGGCAATGTGTCGAAAAGTGTTTGACTCCCAGAGGCTTACGGATCTAAAGAGGTAAATGACCAAATAACTGACTAAAATTTAACATTTTTAGGATAAATCTAATTGTCCTCCAGGCACGTCGCCGTCCATTCTCAGTCTCCTTTGGGCTTGGGTACAAAACGGACAAGATCCAGGTAACTAGAATTTGTGATAAAATTAAATTGGGTACATTTTAGATTTGTGTACAAATTCATGACTTGCCTCAGACATCGTCCAGACACTCCTGACTCGGAGGAAGGCTCCAAACCAAAACACTGACCGCGTTAACGTACTAAAACGCAAAAGGAAGCCACGGTCTCCGAACAAAAAGAAGAGAACTCTCAGGAATAACTACTTCTGTCCCTACTGCAAGACTGAGTTGAGTGGGAGACAAAGTCTTTCGGATCATATCCGTTTCATTCATTTTGGTGAAAGACGTCATAAATGTGAGGAGTGCTCCGAGGTCTTCACGACGACCTACAGGTTAGCAAGTCACGTCAAGTGGAGACATTCTCAGGAAAGTTTTTCTTGTTCTGGGTGCGACAAAGAGTTCAAAACGAGGAGGAGCTGGGCCTTCCATGAAACGGCTATTTGTAGGGTGGAGGGTTGGAGTGAGGAAAGACTTAAGAATGAATGCAACTTGGTTTTGGTGTCATGTAAGGTCAAAGGGTGTGGGAAATTGATGGATCAATCTATGCCGGATCGGATCAAGAGGTGGGTTAGGGTAGGATTTGAATTTGTAGGAAACTAATCAATCATTTATTTTGCAGGCATCTCTCCACTCATGATGGGACGTAATTTTGGAAATATTTTATTTATTTAGATTCTGGTTTTGTAAACTTCACAATAATAAAGTTTGTCATCCAATCTTTTATAGTCACTGAATGGTTCATGAAAATTACTTATTTTTTTGAAATTTAGGTATTCGTAATGACATTGCTTTTTCATGCAATGGCTACATTGTCTACGCATTTAAATTAAATCTTTAACAAAGTAATATAAAGTATGAATAGAAAATTTGTGAACGCAAGCAAGTAACCTTCTGGAATATTAAAAGGTTTCAAGCAACAAAAGCTGTTTCAAATTGGTCAATCCATGTCAAATTGTCTCTAATAGACACCAACTCTTGGCAGTGAATAAAAAAAAACTCAGTCATTTTAATATAAGTAAAAAGAAGTTCATAATAGGTCAGTCAAATCAGTTGAGTTTAACCCTGTCATCCATTCAGTTGCTGATAATCTTACATTGGACTCACCTAAACCAATCCTTTTTTAGGTTTTATATTTAAAACATCGGACATTAAACTAGTCGTCACTATTGATAAGATTAGTGTCACCATCATCCAAATTACTCGTAAGGTAACCACGAATTAGTTTCAAAATAAGCATCTACAAAAATTGGCTAGGGCTGTCAACTCCACAACTTTAATCTGGCCTTTGTTTGGATTATGCTCACAGCCAACCAACACCTTCCCCTGCATTCTTAAATGCTTTAAAGTAATCAGGGCTGGAAACATTCTGGCATATCTCGTAACCTGGGCCGAGTTACAATCCGCATTTGGTGTAATGTTGAGCCGTTTTACATGCGTCATTACTAGGAACCTCCCGTCCACTCCTTTTTCTGGGAGGATGACATCCTCAGGATGTACTCCCAAGCCCCCGCCGCCACTTGAGGACTAATGTGTATCTTTAATGTGTATTTTTCTTGGTTAGAAGTGGCATCCTGGCCTTCAAACTGTTTGTTTAGTAATAGAGTCAAGTTGTAGATTGTTAATTTACAAAGTGAGCCAGTAATTCCTTCAGTTAATGACGTTCCTACCATAAAAATTCTTCTTAGCCCCAAAATGTCAACATTGCCACAATTAAATTCCTTCGGTGGCTGAGGTTCTTTTAAAAAATACGTGAATTCTAAGGCCTCCAATTTGCTCAGTGTTCCAGGTAGTTGTAGCTTTTGGGAGTGATTTCCCCGGTCAGGATTGGGATTACAGATGAGGTCAAATATCCTGAAGGACTCCGACTGAAAAGTCAACAGTGCTTCGAGGTGTTCCAGGGTGGACTCTTTTTGTTGTAGGATTTGACCCCGAATTATTTCCAGGGGACGCGGAAAGGCTGCTAGAGCTGCGGTGTCATCCTCAGGACGAGATGATCACCAACTACGCCCTTCAGCCGGGGGACAGACTTGCCGGTTGTCCGGGGATATTGCGGCCAGGCACTTTTTTTAGTTTGAATTGTTCTTCACTAACCCCCCAAGCTAGGCTCCAAGAGGATAGGACAAAGTCCAGGAATTCCAGGGAAGGAAATAAAGAGAAGATGTGGTCATACGAGGATTGAGCCAAAGGGGTGTGAATACCCTGGAGCATGAATAAGAGACGAAATTAGATCAGTTCAAGTCTAAATCTTAGTTTTACTAAGATTTCAATCACATCACCAAAATTACATCAAAAGCATTTCCCACAATCAATAAAATACCAAGAGTGGCTTAAACCAATTTAAACTAAAATTACCATGAAACAGTTGTGGATCCTTAATCCCAGTGTTTATCCCGGTCGGAATCAACCAAAGATTGGACACCAGTATCCGAGTAATTAACGAGACAAAGGCATAGTCGGTTCAGGTTTGGCCACTGAGACAACAACTTGGCACCCCATTTCGCATCCTTTTCATCCCGGAGCATGATTTCAACCCGTAATTCATCCACCAATCCTCCCACTGAGGGGTAGCTGATGTATGCGGAGTTAAGAAGAGCAGCAAATTCCAGATCCATGGTCTGGTTGTAATACTGCTGGAGGAGGACTTGGTAGTTGGGTGGACCCGACTCTGTCAAATAAAACCAGGACAGAAGCGGAAGACAACTTAGGGTGAGAGTGTGGCGGAGGTTGTGCCCGCAGAGAAATGAGAACATGGCGTGGACTTCCTCAGGCTCTCGGAGGGAGGGAAGGAGTCGGATTTGAAAGTTGGAGAATAGTCGACCAGCCTCGTACCGGAATTGGGAGGAGACGAGACGGCAGGTTTTTAAAGATGGCAAGTTCAATGGGAAAGGATTCCGGACAGTAACTGTAATGGAGGAAGAAGATTAAAGTGACTTTTACAAGTTCCTCTTGTTTGGAAGGACATAGATGGAAAACTAACGCGATATTTTTCAAGGAGATTACACTTACAATTGTTTACTTTGAAAAGGCGCAATTAAAAGTTTTGGTTTTGCCGTTTCTTTATTTTTGTTATTGTTTTTACTGAATATTTAACTGAATTGACCGAAAAAGACCGCAAACTCTTAATAATGTAATGCTTTACCTGATGATTTCCCAACACTCTCAGGCAGGAAGTTAACTCTTCCTCCACACCTTGTTTTCTAGGTTTCCCATTTCGAACTATTACCTCAGTCTGGTGCTCATGGACCAGGTCAAGTAATCTAAATGTGAATGTAATGTAAACACTACAACAAAACTACATCTACTTGGACTTGGCACGTATGCAAAAGAATTGATGGTGAGAATTCTGCCAAGAATTGTTTTCCTTGTGAAAGCAGCAGACTTTGAAACGAGGCCAGAAACCAAATAAGTACTCTGCTTCCCTATTCCATTCACTTTTACAAGGATCCAACTCCAATTTCCTTTGTTTGGTCCCCGTACATGAAAACGGTTTGATACTAATGCCTCATGTAAATGAATAATAGCATTCTCCATCGTTTCCTTTCTGGTACATTTTATCCACGAAATGGTTTTCAAAACTTTAAATAAATTAAATTTGCATGGTTAATCGATTTTTTTGAAATTTTAATGTTGACTCGCCTATTCAGTTGGGGAAAGTACATAAGAAGTTTGAGCAATCTGAGTGGACGAATTTGAATAATTAGAATGGATTTTAAATTAATGAAGCGGCCCTCAAGTTTAGGGCTTCAACCCACACACTTTATCTCCTGAAAATGATTGCAGTCTGATTCAAGCCAACAAGTGTTTGGCTTGAGTTGACGGTCAAGATTATTTCTCTCGCTCTTCCCAGTAATCCAGATTACAGAGTTGACTCAAGAAATGAAAGGTCTGCTATAAAACTGTAGACTGAAGAACAAATCCATTCAATTCCATATAGCAAGCAGAATTCAAAGGTCAATCTAATAAACTTAGTCAAACTTCGTTATCCAACTGCCCATAAGCTTTCCTCCAGCCTGCTGGAATAAGCTCATTCAATTCATACTAAGATACGCATTTATACACAAAATCAGCCCAAAAGTAACTTCAGTATGCTGTAGTGCTACGAATAATTTGTGAAATATTTCTTAAATTTTCCTGGTTTTTATAAATTGCCATGAATTCTTACTCCACTGTCAACATTTTGTGTGTAGTTTGCTTCCTTTCCACACCATGTCAGGGTGGCCAATTACTCGCGACTTATGCCAGTGCCAAGCTTCCCATCCCGGAAAACGAGCACTCCCTCTGGTACAATGGCCTGGACGACGTCTACCTATTTGGAGGCCTTTTACCCGATAAAACTCTACGAATCCTGAGATACTCTCTCTCCACCGACAGGATCCATTGGGTTGGCTCACTCCCCATGACCTTGAACCATGGTTCCATTTATTCCGACTGGGATGGAAATATATTTTATTTTGGAGGATTTCTTAGTAATTTCCACACCGTCATAAAATATTCTCCGTCCACCAATTCCTCCTCTGTTGTGGCCCAACTTCCCGAAAATATATTTGGCTCACCCACCATAAAACTGGAGAACAACACCGTTCTAATTCTGGGAAGTTATCCTTCTGGTCGTGAAATATTCTCTTTTGACCTAGCCACCGGGAAAACCACCACCCTGGATGTGGAACTACCCATCATGTCTTTATTGGTGGTGCAATTAAGTCTGGAGACAAAGTCTACTTGTTTCCAATGAGGAGTGGATCCATGTGGGAGTGGGATTTGGAGGGAATGACATTTAAGTTGGTGACGGATGGGTTTTTTGTTTACATCTTAACCTCGTTCGATTCAAGCCCAGAGTTTCCTGATAAGGATGGAATACTTAGAATAGACCCGATTGCCATAACAACGGAGTTTCTGCAGGTGGACAAATGGCCGCTGCGAAATACTTCCCGTATGTATGTATCCCCGCCGGCCGTATATATTCCTAAATTGAGGAGAATTTACTGCTTTGGAGGAACTTCAATTAATTCGGGGCTGCATGATTTACGAAAACATGATGCCATTTTTTATGTGAATCTCGGCCCATTGTTTCAAACGAGGGATGACTCTGGAAACACGGTGACCAGAGTGGTGGAAGATTTATCTTTGAACAACACGACGCACAAATTTGCCTGCTACAGCTTGGCTGAAGGTATGAAGTGTCAATGAATAAAGGCGTCTCATGGCTCCGTTGCATAAAAGTCTTTGGCAGTTGTGAACGATTTTTATCGTTGCAGGTAGAAGCACGAGTCGACATGCACCCTGTCTGGAAATAAAACTGGCGAGCTCCATGCCTTCTGTGGGTCAAAGTTCGCTAAAAATGTGACCTGCCATAGCAACTGGACGTCAACGGAATCTCAGGAAAATGAATAAGTCAAACTATTTATAACGCGGTTTTCTCCGGGAGTCAAGTGTAGTTTTTTTATTGATATTTCTGACGATGGGATTGGAAGCGTTTTGGATTGTCGTCTGGAGAATGCAATACGATTGAGTCTCAACTTTGAAACCGGTACCTATAACTTATTACAGGTTGCGAATGGATTGTAAATAAATTTGATTTTTCCCAGATGGACATGAGGTGAGCAGCTTTGGATATTTGGTTATTGGATTGACCATAATTTTGGGAATGGTTGTCCTTCTTGTCACCGGATGGATTTTACTAAATTCTAAAAAAAAAACCCAAAAATACCCCAAGCTGTGCGTTGGATGCCAATAAAAATTGTGAAATAGAATGAAACAAAAGTTTGCTCATTCACCAAGCTAGATTTAGATTCATCTTTAGTAAATTTTCGATGTGCGACATCGATTGTTTTGTCACTTGCTATTTAATTAAATGTCGCAAATAATTGGCATCAATAAAATGGACTTTATATTCAGGATAAACCAAATTGTGGTCATGAGTGAGAAATGTAATTTGTCTCAACACAATCTGAACCACTATAAATTTGATTACCAACGAATGACAGGACTCGTCAAAAAATTTCAAAGAATTCAGTAAAGTTCAAAGTGTAATCAACTGATTGCAAATTAACTTAACCATCACACCACTCGTAATTTGTCATTGAGCTGTTGACTGAATGAAAACTTTTTTATCTCCGTTGTATAACTTATACACTCAGTTATATCAGAAATCAGCAGGAAGCCACAAGCATAAAAATAATGTCTCCAATAAGTTGTTATTCGACTGTGAATACTTTGTTGGTAGTTTTCATTCTGCAATCCGTTTTCACTCCATTATTCAGTGTCCAACTAACTGCGACTTATTCCTCGGCCAAACTTCCCATCCCAGAGTCTGGTTACCGTGCCCGGTACGATGGCCAGGACAACATCTACTTGTTTGGAGGTACAGTGTAGATCTAATAACGTCAATCCCTCCAGAATTTTGAGATACTCCCTCTCCAAAGACAGCGTTACTTGAGTTGGTTCCCTCCAAATTTTGGCAGGATATGGCTACCTGCATTAGACTGGGTTGGAAATGTTTTCTACTTTGGTGGGGATTCTAATTCTGATTTTGACAAGTCCTAAGATATTCTACCACCACCAATTCGTCATCTGTGGTGGCTCAACTTCCTCAGAATATTTTTGGCACGCCCACCCTCAAGTTGGATAACAACACCGTTGGGAAGATATCCGCGTAATGTTGAACTGATATCTTTTGATTTATCTCACTGCTCTGTCCACAATTTGGATGTGTTCCTACCCGTCAGTGTCTGTTACGGAGGTGTAATCAAGTTCGGGAAGAATACAGCTTATTTATTTCCTTACAATTACATATCCCATAAAACCGGGGACAGGGGATCCATGTGGGAAATGGATTTAGAGAAAATGACATTCCAAAAGATGGCAAACATCTCTATTCCCAACTTTGGAAAACATCCGTCAATAGTAACTGATAACTTGAATCAACATGGTAGCCGCATTTAAGCCAAGTTACATATTTTCGGAGCAAGACGGAATATTTCGAATTGATGACATTCATTTATTTTACGTAGCGCATATCATCAAATTACAAGCCAGATTAGTATTCCAATGCCAATTCCAAATTTCACAAATATTCCGAAAAATCTTCACTACTTTCATTTCGTGATCACAAAAATTATCCCTGACCTAATCCAAACCCAATTACAATAAAAATATTTCCTCCAATTCCTTTCCTGGAAGCAAAGTTCCCAAAATCGAGGCGACATTTCCTCTCTGAACAGTTAAACTCATCCTCTGGATGAGGAACGACGTAGCTCTATCTTCTCGTGTGACATCTTTAATCCTCCTCCCAATCTCCTTAACCAAACGGAGGCCTTCCACTCCCAAAGACTCCCGTGGTTTCCATGGCAACGGGAGCGAAAATGAAGAGGGGCTTCTCAGACGGACTGGATTCTCCGGAGATTTTCCTCCGGGAGTGGCAAATTCCCCACCATTCCATCCCATGCTCCTTCAGCCTCCTCCAAAACCGTGTCCGACGCCAGGATCTCTTCAGGCATAAGGAGTGACACTAGAGGTAGACTGCTGTGGAACGACGCGATAAAAGACGGAATCGCCGTTTCCACAGCATGTCTAACCTTCAGGCCTCCTTGCTTGACAGGGAGAGAAGACTGGAGCCATGCTGACTCCGAAAGGTCACAATTGAGGATGCCCTCGAGGGTGGATTTGAGTGTGGCATCGTAGAGGATGAGGTGGCCACGCTTCTTCCACGCTGGGGCACAGCGGAGAAAGTATTGGAGACGCGGCATGGCTATGGAAGCCCGGAGAAAAAAGAAGGCACCGTGGGAGGTTAATTGGGAAAGACGGGAAGAAAGTTTTTCCAGATTTCCCGTCTTCTTCTCCAGAACTGCCTCGATAGCAGAGTCGGAGATTGGACCTCCGAGAAGTGTGGCCTCGTTGCCTTGGAGATGGAGGATACCTGGAGCTACCTCCCAAAATTGATGTAATAATTCCTCCTCCTCCTCCTCTTTTGAGGCTCCCAAAAATGCCACCTGGCATTTGCCAAAATTGAGGGTGAGGCCCATCTCTTGACCCATCTGGATGACCGTCTGAAAAGCCTCCAGAACTTTGACTGACGTGTCCACCACTGTGCCATCATCCAGATACCAGAGGTTAAATTCTGGGGTCATGGCCTTGACAATTGGGTGGGTGGTCAAGGAGTAGAGGGCTGGCCCGATCGGGTCACCTTGCTGAACTCCCCTTTGGGAGGAGATGGTTGTGGTTCCGTAGAAGAGGTCAGAGGGAGTCGCATATGCTTGACTCATGGCAGGAAAATATTGTGGGATGACAGACTTGACCATGTCCATGAGGCTGTCCCTCCGCAGCTCATTGAAGGCGTTCTTAAAATCCATTTTCAAGAACGCCTTGTGGGTGTGGTGAATAGCAGTGAAATAAATTCGAGCTGCGTGGACTCCTGCTTCAGCCCCACCCCTGACTCCAACCCCTACTTGATGGGGTGCCAAACGTTGGGCTAAAGCTGCTACCATCTTCTTAACGAGGATTTTTGCCATCCATCGTCTCCAAGTGTTGCCTGCAGCAACCGGTCTGATTCCTCCTCCCTTCTTATTGAGGGCAGTCAGAGCAGCTCCGTAAAAAATTGGAGAAATTGATAAAATAATTTATTTTACATGGCGCATATCGAATTACAAGCCAGATTAGTATTCCAATGCCTTCCAAATTTCACAAATATTCCGAAAAATCTTCACTACTTTCATTTCGTGATCACAAAAATTATCCCTGACCTAATCCAAATCAAATCACAATAAAAATATTTCCTCCAATTCCTGGAGGCAAAGTTCCCAAAATCGACGCGACATTTCCTCTCTGAACAGTTAAACTCATCCTCTGGATGAGGAACGACGTAGCTCTATCTTCTCGTGTGACATCTTTAATCCTCCTCCCAATCTCCTTAACCAAACGGAGGCCTTCCACTCCCAAAGACTCCCGTGGTTTCCATGGCAACGGGAGCGAAAATGAAGCGGTCCGTGAGGAACGCGTAGAGTTTCCGTTTCTCCTCCTCGGCGTTTTCCGCCACGGATCCGACGCGGACTGAGGATGTAGGAAGATAAGATGGGGCAAAGGTGTCTCCGCAGGTAAAATCCCAAACTAGGGATTTACCCCTCGTCCAGGGGATCAGGATCAAGATGAGACCATCAGGCCTCTTTCCATCGTTCCTGGAGCAACCTGGTGGTTCCTTGAGTGAAGGAACTCCGGCTGTTGTCAGCGCTCTGGCGATGACGTCGTTTGCGGCATGATGCCGAGGCCAGCGTCCTTTGGACACCTTGCAGGAGAGGCCATGATAACCTCTTGAGCTGACCTCCGCTCCACAGGGAGGACAAATTGACCCGGTTGCCATGACAACCCAATTCTTGCACGTAGACAACTGGCCCTTAGCAAACGTATCAAGTCCATCTATCATTGGACCGACGTCCCTTTATATTCCTAAAATGAAGAGGATTTACTGTTTTCTCGTAGTTTACTCCCAAGTTTACTCCTAAACTAACTTCGTAATGAAAGCTTTACTCCCATATAAAGGTTCAAAATGCGTAATTTATTCCATATTAATTCATTTACTGCAGATCAAGGATTTCAATATAAGAGCAAATCCAGCGTATTTCATACACCAAGCAAAAGTTCAGAAGTCAATAAAATAAACTGATAGTGAGTTACTCCGTCTACCTACTACTTTATATCTTTTCTGCAGCTGGAATAAGTTGATTCATTTCATACTAAGACACGCAGTTATCTGAAATCCAGCAAGCCTGCTTAGAGAAATTGGTGAACATTTTCTTAGTCAAGTGTACAATACGTACTTTAGCAAATAACTATGAAAACAATCAACTATTACTCCAGTGGCAACATTGTGTGTAATTTACCTCCTCATTTTCTCTCCGTGTCAAGGTGGTCCCTTAGTGGCGACCTTTGTCAGTGCCAAACTTCCCATCCCGGATATCGGCCACAGTCTCTGGTATGATGGGAAGGATGATCTATCTATTTGGAGGCATTGTATCCGATACAAATTCAAAGATCCTGAGATACTTTTTCTCTTCAGATAGGATCCACTGGGTAGGATCCCATGGCTGTGTACCTTGGCTTCCTGCATTCAGATTGGGATGGAAATATATTCTATTTTGGAGGACATATTGGCAATAGCAACAGTGTCATAAAGTATTGACCCACTACCAACTCCTCATCTGTGGTTGCCTCACTTCCCAACGACATTTACCGCACTTCCACCATCAAGTTGAATAACAACACCGTTCTCATTCTTGGAAGTTTTGGCACTGGTCGTGAAATTTCATCTTTTGACCTTGCACTTTGAACGTGTCTCTGTCCGTCAGTGCCGATTTTTTAGGCGCAATTAAGATGTGGAGAGAGAAAGTTTACGTGTTCCCAAAGTAGAATGGAATCATGTGGGAGTGGGATTTGAGGATAAATAGACGGAGGTAGTTAAAAATAAGAATTCTGTCAAAATTTTGAAAGCACAACGTTAACAAAGTTTCTTTACCAGTCCCAGCTAAACTTGAGAAGTCAATCTTTCATTATGTAAAAGATGGACTGGTCATAATTTTTGGGATGGTTTCCATCCTTGTAACCTCCTGGCTTATAAAACATTACCAAAACGCCAGAAAAGATGAAGATAACCATACCGCGGTGTGGGAAGCAGATACAAACTGTCAAATAAAATACAAATAAATAAAACCAAATGAATAAATAAAACTAAAAACAGCCAGCAGATAAAAGTTTCTCCGAATGGTTACATTTTCAAAACAGTTTAGCAGATTACAAGTAACCAAAAGGAGAATTTTTATAATTTTTATCCCGAGCCAGAGGCGAAGTTCTTATGTACCCGTTGAGGCCGTCCGTCTGTCTGTCCCATTTCGGCCGTATTGTAGATATCGATTCCAAATTTTTACCTAAACACTTTGTATCTAAACCTTGCGTAGTTTGAGAAGCAGATAAAAATTACGAAATAAATTAAATACAAATGGTTGCAAAATGGGGCAGCTATCAGTTCCAAATTTTCCTTACACAGAAAACTTTGCCAGATTGGAAGAATTGAATTCATCCTTATCACTGTATTTTTAAACATATAAAAAATCAGGATAGTATGGAACACTGTAAATCATAATGTTTCATCAATTTCATATTTTTTATCACTTTAGATGCAGATACGATTTTGTCCTCATTACAATCGAGTATTTTTAAATATCTAAAACTGCCCACTATAAGAAACTATGCGACCATATTTCGTGAATAACTTAGTTGTGCTGTCCACTAAATTCAATCACTGACACTCGAGTGGGTAACGGTTTGATGGCTGACCCTAGCAAACCTCTTAACTTAGACAAATATTTTACCATTTCAATAAATAGCAGCAAAGACAGCTGAAGAATCAACAACCAAGTTAAAAGTATCTGCTGATAAAATAGCAAAATGGACAAACAATTGGAGAATTAAACTTAATGACTCCAAAGCCATTCATATCAACTTTACCAACAAAAGACTAAAAAACACTCCCAACCTAGTGATGAATGGATCAATCGTACCACATCACAACTCCGCCAAATATCTGGGAATGAACCTGGATGCAAAGCTCAAATGGAGTGAGCACATCAAAATCAAGATTGCAGAACTTCGCATAAGATACCGACAATTATACTGGCTCATGGGACGTCATTCTCATGTTTCGGTATACAACAAGATTTTACTATACAATCAAGTCCTCAAGCCTATTTGGACCTATGGGATACAACTTTGGGGCTGTGCATCCAAATGTCACATCAATAAAATACAACGATTNCACATCAATAAAATACAACGATTCCAGAATAATGTACTCAAGAATGCAGTAAATGCACCTTGGTACATAAGGATGGTTAACCTCCACAAAGACCTAAATGTGCCAATGGTACAAGAAGTAATAACCAACTCAGCCCTCAAACATCAAAGCAAATTGCAAAGTCATGTAAATGCAGAAGCAACCAAACTTCTGGACACCAGCAACTTAACCAAAAGATTGAAAAGGAAAAAGCCACACGATCTTCTGAACTAACAAATAATATGCAAGTAACATTGGTTCTTGTATAAGTTGAACTTTCACTTTACTTGTCATTTATAAAATTGATAGTTGGTCTTACTGACCAGTCTCAATAAATATGAATTCTACCTTCGGGTAGGATTTTTAAAAAAAAAATAAATAAATAAACTGACTAAGCTCAGCGAGCAAGATTTAAACTGATGCTGATACTACGCTCATTAATCTCATGTTACATTAAATAAAAATGTGACTGTGGAATCCGTAAAAATTAACTTCAGATTCACCTCGTCCTTCAACCAGGACAGTCAAAATATCCGGCAAATTGATTCTATAAACGTTAAGGATAACCAAAGAATTAATTTCCCATTCCAACTCCAGGTAAATATAATTAAGTACTTCAAATAAAATTTACGTTTTTGGACGAAATATTGCCTAATCTCATTTACAATTTAAAGCTCAATTTTATTAAAATAAGTTTTTTTTCAAAAAATTTTAAATTGTTCGTAATTTGCAGTTTCAAGATGTCCGGGAAATCTACCAAAACGCCAACCGACCATGGGGAGGTCAGTCATTATTAAATAAAATGTACTTCAAATATCGCGATTCTTAACTTCCAGTGCAGACTTAAATAGCCCGAGTCAATATGTGCATTAATAATTATTCTCCGGACCAACCCCTGCCCATATTCTGCCTAACCTCGCTCGCTTAATCGAGAAACCCCACCTTCTAGTTTTTTCGAAATGAGTCATTAGGACAATTTTGCAAACTCACTAAAATAAGTGGCAGTTACCATCACAAAAATATTTTCACTCTACAACTAATTTTATTCAAACTCGGCATTTAACAATCATTTGACATTTGACCATACCAAATTTGGAGTCAATCGGCTGAGTTTTAAAAAGTCACCTAAACTCAGTGGTGGTGACCACTACTAAAACTTTTTTATTAACTGGCCGATTTTCACCAAACTCTAACCGACATATTCTATGCGTGTGCCAAATTTCAACTCGATTGGACGAGTTTAGAATTTTCACCTACCCCCACCACTGTACTTTTTTCATGGAAGTTGGGACACAACTAAATCTTTTTTTTGTTTGTTTTTGAACTGATAGCGCTCCGAGTTTAGCCTTTGCATTGGCATGTTTTACGTGTGGTATAAATTTGAAGTCAATCCGATAAATAGTTTGACTGCTAGGGTGTCTCACACACACGGACGGACAGACAGACAGCACAATTACATAGTAAGCACCTTCACCTCGGGCTAAAAAAGAGTAATGTGTAAATACTTTGTTTACATAATTTTAAATTCGTTTCCTAATCTCCATCTCTTTGAATGCAAACGTATGAAGGGATTGAAAAATAATTAATTTGAGTTTATCTATTAATAGAAAGCCGCTAGAAGTGGGAGCGCTACATCATCACGGAGTTCGGTATTGTCGAAAAAATGTGCAAAAGGTTGTGATAAACAAATCCGATTACTGGCTTCTCCCACCAAAACAACCCCCCTATTTTGTTCTACTACGTGCAAAGAAAACCAGGGTCAAACTTAGTTTTTAGTCGTTTTTTCGTTGACTCTTGGTTACAAAAATTTTAAAATCGGCTAGAAGTGAAATTTTAAAATGACATAGAATTTTACTGCTGCCAAGATCCACTTTCATTGTCAAATTAAATCCTGCTATTACAATTAATAAATTTTAGAACAAGAAACCAATCTGAATTAAGTTGAGTAATTTTTTATTTAAAAATGGTGAATCATAAATACTAAGAGCATCTGAAGTACAGCATCATTGTAAAGAGCATTTGTATATAAACTCAAAATTTAGTAATTAGGGCACATCAAAAAACAAAAACGGGTCGGATCCTTGGCCTCTCAGAAGATAATGCATTGGATAATCATACTTATAGTGTCTCTCGTCATCGTGCAAATTGGCCCACGGATTAAATGTTATACATCTCGCAGTGACCACACCGTTTTTATAGCAGTGTTTGCACACCAAGTCAATTGGTTTGTTGTCATCATCCATTTTTTGAAGTCGTTTTATATGTCTAAGTGTCTTTAAGTTTGGGAAAAAAGTGTGGAAACGGGATAACAACGATGACACACAAGGATCGGATACTTCCTCTACTCTAATTGCAAGAGAAACATTAAGTGTCTCAATTTGTGGACAATCGGCTCCTGGAGGAAACAGGTACTCCCAAATTTCTGTTCCAGGCTCGTCCAACATGAAATAGCTGAGTGTTTTCAGTAAAGGAAGACGCATCCTCAATGCTTGTGGCCCATTCTATAAAAACATCACAAAAATTAGGTTTCTAGGCAAATTTCGGGATTTGTGGATTTTTATCCGGTTTGTTGATTTTTTTTGATTTGCTAGAAACATGAAAACCAGAAAAGTGACGAAAACGTTATAATTTAGTTGTAAATTAGGAAAAACCTCACCAAAAATAATTCACGAAGTCCCAGGTGATTTTCAGGGGAATGATTTTTCATCAAAATGTGTGCAATGAGTATAATCTGAATACTAAATAAAAGGCTTGTAATTGTGCTTCGGTAATTGTTGATTTATTTTGATTCAGCAATAATTTAACCTAAAAAATTTATTGTGTGCCTCCCAGTTTACCCTCCGTTTTGTTTTGCTAGCAGTAATTCCGAATTATCATAAACTGGAGTGCAAGCAAAACAATTGGAATGATTATTAGCCTTATTAAAGCAGACCTTCTCCTCTGTACAAGAGTTTCCTTTTCTCTGGAAGAGTGAGGCCCGGAACCTCCTCCTCACCACGACTCCCACTCGCCACATCTGCTGTTCAACGGTTGACTCGTATTTTGCCATAATGGCAATTCGAGCCCGGACTGACTCCCACTTGCTTAAAAAAAGACTGTCTATTCCACTTCGTTGTCAACTTTCCAAGGTTTGCTCCCTCTACACGACCTGGACTCCGTAGAAAGCAATTAACCAAAATATTTCTGGGTGCGATTTACCAACATTGAAACCTTGACCTTTCGACCTATTTCAAACCCGGAGGGTTGACGATGGACAAGTTCAAGACGTCCAAAAGTGGTTTCCACGGTCCGCAGCAAAATATTTGAACACAACTTTGTCCCCGGTGACGCTGCCTTGTCGTTGGGATTTTTATGACTTTTATTTATTAAAATTTAGTATTTTCGTACGACTGGGGACATTGTCGGCGTTTTTGCAAAAATAAAAATTTACCTTGGTTAAATCACCTTAATCGTAAGTCACACTAAATAATAAAATGCTATAAAATGTGCAATTCAAATATATTACTATAAATTGTTTGTGTGTCATATGTATCTCTAAATGAAAACCAAACGGAATAAATTATTAATTGAAATCTTTTACAAACTGCATCAAAATCATTTACTGGATAAACTGATTATAAAAAGCACATGCTGTTAAGCACACACGTCAGCAATCATTCTAATCTAGTAAAAACTTATTTTAAATTTTCCATCAGCTGGCAGTACAATTCTCATTTTAATGTCAATCTGCACAAATCCCCATTGTCATATAAATTGAAGCCTAAATTATGTAATCAGCTTTATCAATTTCACTGTCAAGTTTCACTATAAAAACTTGAGTAACTATTGAAAAGTGGACTTCACTAAAATTTTCACATCTGCAAAAAACTTTTAAACGAACTGAATTAATTCAAAAAATAGTAAGTTTGCAATTAATTTGTACCAGGTGATTGGAGAGTCGAGATTTGCACTGTAAATTTACAAAAAAACCCACAGTTCAATACTTTCAATTATGTAATTTTAATTTTCTAAAATTCTATCAAATGAGCAATATTTCAAAAGATTAATTGCAACTAAATGTTTTTTTTTCACCTAGCAATCAGTGGATAAGCATTCCAAACAGGCCTGAAGTTGAAAAAATTCAGACACAAATTTCTTATGATGACCAAGGAATCTTTTTGTTGCAACCTGTCGTGAGTCCAGTTTTATGGATAGTTAGTGGATAGCATTTCTGCTTTAAAGTGCTTTTTTGTTTGGGTTAAAAACTGTTCATTACATACATAAACCTTTGATCCGAGTGGCAAACTTACGACTTTTATTGAAATGGGGTTTTCGCCACCCTGCACATTTATTTGAGTGAATTTCACAAACTTGTCTGTTAATCAGATTTATTCATTACGAAATGTTTGAGAATGCGTACAAGAAACGATAATTAAAATTTTACTTTAGTAGTACAGGATACTACACTAGGATTATTCGTGATCTCGAGGGTTGATTTTTGGACCTAAGCGAATGTAGGGGTTTGGCAAAGAGGAGCCAAGCTGCGAGGATGGGGCGACAAATATTTTCCTTTTTCTGGCCTCTGTTTCTGAATCACTCCCATGTAGTCCACCTTCAGATGGCTCCCCTAAAAAAGTTTTAAACATTTAAATTTAGTCTAGGAAACGGAGGATGTTTTTCTGGAAAGCCTAATCTGGTGTAAAATGACAGATAATAAAGACTATTCCAGAAACGTGAACTAAGGATTAAAGAGATTTTCACGAGTTTCGTTCCAGTCACAAGTAAGTAGCTCTTCAATTGTCCACAGGTAATGAATCGCTTTTAGAAAAATAGCACCCCGGATTCAGCCTAATTTATTCAACGTACCCGTTTCAAGATCCTCAAAATCTTCCATAATGATATGACAGGGCTTTTTTCCTTTTTCATACCGCCTCATAATGGCACTGTACAGTCCTTCGAGATTACTCACATACTCGGCAACATTGAAAAGAGAAGAGGAAAGTTTTCTTTCCTGGATAACCCTTTTAAGATTCCACAACCTAATAAATTGAAAACAATAAAATAAAGCAGGTGTGAAATGAATTGGGAGGATATAACAGTTAAAATTACTTGGTTGCATCTTTTCCTAGCTCCACCGCAATTTCGATGGCTTCCTCCCGAGTTTTGGCAATCAGTTGAGGAAGACCCATTGTTTTAAGGATTGAGGTTGAAACTCTACCCTGTGCCGTGGTTCCGGTCACTGTGACAATAGGAATTCCAGCCCACATGGCGTCCATGGATGAAGTGTGACCGTTAAACGGGGTTGTGTCCAGTGCCACATCGGATAGTTGAATCCGCCGTAAATGCGCTTCTTTTTCGTTTTCAAACGGAGAAAATACAAGGCGGTCTGCGTCCACACACTTTTCTTTCGCAAATTTCTTCATATTCTTTATCAGAGTTTCATTGCCGTCAAACTGCCACA
>JAAXNX010001071.1:0-20336 GCA_036491905.1 Folsomia manolachei
TATAGACGAAACTCTCGAAATGCTGGACGCCAATGTTTTACTCTTTAAGGCATCCAGAGTAGCGAATGTGGGCGTCATGTTGGAATCTTTAGCGCTTGGTGCGGATAGAAATTGGGTTAATTACAATGCAGGTGCATCTACAGCCTTACACCAAGCTGTTCTTGGGGTATGTTATGTATTTCTATCTTAGCTTATAATTCAAAACCATGTGGTGTGTATTGAGTTTGATGTGCCTAATATTCTATACGTTCTATATGTTATGATATCTGGTAGGGATCAGCAACAGCATGCGAATTTTTAATTCTCAACGGGGCTCGAGTTAACGCTGTCGACTCTTTAAAGCGGACACCACTGTGGCTTGCTACAGAAAAAGGTAGAACAATAGTTTTGCACGGGTGCAACTTTTCCTGGCAAATAATAATATTTTTATTATGATGTTTTTAAAGGTCACACCGGACAAATCTGTTTATTCCTCCGGAACAGAGCAGATTACAGTTTGGTAGACAGTGAAGGGAAAAGTCCTCTCGACGTTGCAATTAAAAACGAACACGCCGACATCGTAACATTACTTAGACTTGCACTGATGGACGAAGAAATGCGAACAGGAGAGTCAAACCAAACGGACGACACCTTTCAAGAAATTGTACGAGACATTGCACAAAGAGCTCATGCTGGTCAAGATTCACAAAGTACAACACAACTTGATGTTTCTTCCTCATCGTCGGAACAGGAAGAAGTTACAATTTAAACACTGCATCAATTGGTTGATTCTCCCTGAAGAGAAATGCAAGCGTGATGATGATACTCGAATTATTCTGGTGTGTTTCTGGTGTGTTTTTGCACATTACACATTAAACAAATGTTTAATGGCTTGGGTTCTGAAACTATCTCGCACTCAAAAATGCATGTTACAATAGAAGTCAGGTGCATGATAAAATTACATAATTTCAGTTCCTTCCACGATAATTTTGAAGACGCTGCATATTATTCTTGATATTTAAAAATATAGCCACATAAAATTACAATG
The DNA here is from genome assembly GCA_036491905.1 of Folsomia manolachei. Taxonomy (NCBI): domain Eukaryota; kingdom Metazoa; phylum Arthropoda; class Collembola; order Entomobryomorpha; family Isotomidae; genus Folsomia; species Folsomia manolachei. The sequence continues at coordinate 1,028 of JAAXNX010001071.1, forward strand.
GTCATAGATCTCTTTTACTAAATCAATGATTTGAAATTAATTGAAATCATGCAACATAAAATAAAAATGGAAAATTACACAAAAAGTTAAATGTTTGCATACAAGTGGTTTTTTTCTAGTCTGGACTTCGTCAGTATGACGAAATAGTTAGCTTCCCATCCACCAGAGGAGTTGGAGCTAAACACGAATCCTGACCCCCTCGGAATAATGCCAATTTGAAGACAAAAGATTAGACTAGACACCAATTTTAGTAAACCCCATCCCTTTCCGGACGACTTTTCCAATTCCAGTTTCTAGTCCCTTATTTTTTGAGCCCTGGTATCAACTGGTGTCAGATTATCGTCAGGTTTCTCAACACGTGGACAACGTTTGTGGTGGAGGACCCCATCTGACATCATTTCCCTGGCACAAAAGGATTCACTTACTTTTCTCCCATTATTTCACTCTGAGCCATCGAGACGAGCTGACAACAAAAAGATTACTTTTTCCTCGATTAATTAATTAAATTTTAATTACTCAATTACCCGAATCCTTGTCCTCCATTAGTTGAGCGAGACCCAAACAAACATTCGTCTCACTCTCATTTGTGGATTAGTTGACAAAGTAAAGGAAAGGAAGGGTAGTCAAAAGGCCGACTTTTGTGTGCCCTTGAATTTTAATAATTAACGGTAGTAGTTGGTTGTTGGTTGGATTGTATCATCCTCGTAGTTATTCTACAGTAAGGACACTGGATAAGATGCACACTTTGGTTGAAATGACCTCAGGAAACGGGGGTCAAGGGGCACATGTCCCCGCTTTCCTTGCTAAACTTTGGAAACTTGTTGATGACCCGGCGACCAATGACTTGATTTACTGGAGTGAGGTAGGTCCTTTTCGAATTATGGTAGGTTGGAGGTTTGTGATGAATTAGGGTCATGTACTTATCCATGGGTTTCTTTGTGTTCTACAGCCAGGAAATAGTTTCGTGATTCGGAACCAGGCCAAATTTTCTAGAGAGCTCCTCCCACTTTATTACAAGCATAACAACATGGCCAGCTTTGTTCGACAACTTAACATGTGTAAGTTTTAGTATTGAATTGAAATTATAGATAATTATAACATCATTCACTGAGAGCAATGTTTTAATTGGTTATATTTAGATGGCTTCCACAAAGTTGTATCCGTGGAACAAGGTGGACTGAAGTTGGAAAAGGACGAAATGGAATTTGCCCACCCCTTCTTCCTACGAGGAAATGAAGCTTCTTTGGAACTCATTAAGCGGAAGGTGAGCTAATTTAGAGATATATGTTAAAACTGATGGCAATAATTTATAATTTTATTATGAATATATGCCGGATATAGTCATAGTGGGTCAAAGAAAGTATTGCATCCGTTGTGAAACGTAAATTCAATGACTATTTTGTTTGTTATTTCTTCAGATTCCGGCACCAAAACACGATGATCCGCGTCTTCGGCAAAACGATAATCTCCAAAAGGTAGCATACTGCATCACTGCACCAAAGAAATGAATCATGAGAATGATTAATCAACTCTTGTTTATCACACCATAGGGTCAACTTGTTCAGGTGCTTATGGACGTGAGGCAAATGAAAGGTCGTCAAGAAAATATGGACTCTAAACTTTTAACCATGAAACGAGAGAACGAAGCTTTGTGGAGGGAACTTGCGGCCCTTCGTCAAAAGCATGCCAACCAGACAACTATTCTGAGCAAGGTTAGTTCGGATTATAATTGTTTCGAAATATTATAGATTGCATGAATCGTTTCGGATGGGTTTTTTTTATTTATTTTTTATTTTTTTGACAGATTTTACAGTTCCTTGTGGGGGTCATGTCATCCAGAAGTCATCGACTCGGATTTAAACGCCGAATGCCACTAATGCTGAATGATACTGAGAATTCGGACGAAACCAAAGCAAAGACTCGCCGTCAGGAGGTAATACAAGTCACAGACATCATTTAAATAGATAATTTTAATTGTCATCAATCTTCAATTACTTGATGACAATTTGATGATGAGATCGGTATTGTTATTGACCATTACAATTTAACTCTTGTTTTATTTAATCAGGGTCAACTGGACCAGGCTCCAAGTGCATCTGGGCCCGTTATTCATGATGTTACGGAGATTTTTGAAGATTCAAATGAAGCGCAAGATGGATATTCTAATAGCGAAGAGTCAACAGGTCCCATTCCAAAGATTGACAGTCCTCTTGGACCAGAATCAATTTTGAGCTTTGCCGGCAGTCATTTGGATAATGCGGATGTGCTGATTTCTGCCGTTGATGCTACTATTAACCATGCTGCTATGGTCGGGAATTCTGCTGCTCTGCAGATGCCCAACAGCTCACGAAGTCAAAATTCCATTCCAGTGAAACGAAACGAAACGATTCCCAAAAAGTAAGTATATTTAACTAATCTTGAAGACAAGGCTATTGCTCACAATCAGTTGCAGTTTGAATATAATATGTCTTTCTAACTGAACCTGAATTTTAGGGAGGATTTGGATGCACATTTGGACGACATGCAGATTGGTCTTGACAATTTGCGGGACACTCTCAAAAGTGAGGAATACAAGATGGATGACTCAACTCTTCTCGGGGTAAGCTGGCCTTTGAATACCAGCTCTATCAACCTTTCAGAGCCTCTGTATCAGGTACAATAAGACAAAATTTAGGTGAAGGGGAAGGATAATGAACTTTCAATTGGTTTAATCAGGATTAATATTCATTCATTCAGTCCTCATCACCACGAACTAATAATTAATAATATCAGCGGCCAACCCTTTCTTACTACTGTACTGTGGGGTTCATTCTAATCATTTTAGACTTCAAGTTACCTTTATCAAATACGAACAAGTTTATTCCTTGTATAAATGTTTTTGTGCAGCAGTGCTTCGAAAGTACTATATCTGTACTTTCATATGCTGTCGAAGCTTTTTGACCCTATTTGTGTACGCTTTAAAATTATAATTTAATTACCTTCTCTGTCTCTCGGAAAGAGATAGAAAGGTATTCTACTTGCTTTTTGTGTACCACTTCGATAGTGTCAATAATGTCGTTTTACATGCAAAAACTGATTATTTTTTATTTTTGAAATTTCAGCTTTTTGGGGATGGGGAATTGAACTTAAACTTGGATTTGTCTAAGTTGACTGGCGGAGGAAACGGAGGTATTAATATGGTTGAGGATGAAATCTCCTCATTAATAGAAAAAGATTTGAGCAGTTATGACTTCTTCAAAATGATTCCTCCGTCTGAAATGTTTGTGTCTTGTGGTGCAGCTTCAGGTGAGGCAAGTGCACCCACTTCAGGCCAAGAGTTGGTTTCCTACAATCCCAGTTTGTTTGAACTCACGGAGGACGACTCTCACTTTTTCGACGATTCAAACAACATGTTTTTGGATGACGAACTTCAAAGTATGCTAACAATGGATCGTGAAAAGTTGAAGCAATCCAACAGCAACAGCACCGATAAACAATAAACAATTAATTAAAGTGCGCTTGATTGATGGTAATTTTATCCGGCCCAAGAATCTAAATTAACCTTCATTGATTGATTCATTTGTTTTCTATAGATTAGATAGATCTTGTTTAGTGTAGAATGTAAATAAATTAGCAAATATCCTAGTTTATGGGAGTTGACTGACTAAAGAAATGTAATTGGAATCGTATTATCATCCGGTATATACCTTTACCCAAGCACGCAGGGATATTTTAACAAAGACTACTACAAACCACTTACTTGATCTAATCTAATCTATAAAATTGAGAGTAACTATTTAACTAAGTGTCGTTAATAAAATTACTAATTAAAAATAAACTCTCCTTCAATTCATTTCTCGTGATTATGACGAAGCATAAAATTGGAATTGGACCCATTTTTTATACATTCTTTGATCCCCAATTTGAGGTGGCCACGCGCGGTGAATCAGGACTCCTCGTTTAACTGAACAAAGGTATAAAATGCTGATGGGTGTCTACATTGGGAGGTGTTGGAGGTCACAGGGGTCAAATCCTTCCCCCCCACAACAAAGGGTAGAGAAATTGTATCTTGACTTGGACACTGGATGGGGGCATGGCGAGAGTCTTGGTTTGTATGGCGCGGTCTTGTGTTGCTGGGTGGGGATCGATGACGTTCCTCTCGGGGTCTCACCACACTGGCTGCCAGTGGTGTACGAAGCTCTGAGTAAAACGGGTGACTCCCAGGGATCCGGACATGGACGCTTTTTTGGTGAGGATATATTTTTGGAGAGGATATTATTATTGTACCACCTACATAGAATAGAAGAGCATAGTCTAAGTTAGCATCTCTCCAGTCAAAGTCAACCAGAGATGACCTCAACCACCAGCTGAGAGAGAAAGGAACCCGCCCCTGGTGGTCACCAGGTTCCCTCTCCGGTGGTCACCAAACAATTAACAACAACAACAACAAACTGACAGGTGGTCTGGGGTGGTAGTAAAGACAGTAAAGTTGGCTATTGACGAAGATAGGTTTTGAGAAGTTGGAATCTTTGGAATGTGGAGAGAATGTTAAAACTGATGTATTAAAAACATCTCGATCTGATGTGTCTTATTATGAATTAAAACTCCCATCTTCCTCGGTCACAAATGTAATGGTTACTTACTTACTCCTACATTTCGTCCATTCCTTCGTTTGTTTAGAATATTAATTTGCTTATTAATCGATAATGTTGACAATAGTCTGAGAGCTGACGACTATTTATTAGGAGGTGAAAGCAGTCATATTTCATTTTGCTGATTTACATTTCCAGCCTTATACTCTTTTTTATGATGGTCGTGATTTAGATTTTTTATGATGGATTGAAAGACAGGAAGTGGATTGAAAGGAAAAGTGGTTTTTGCTGGTTCGGTGGTGGCGGAGGCTCTCACTCAGGCTGGGTCATTGTATCTTTAGCAAACTAGCATGATGATGTCTCACAACAATGCACACCGAAATAGTTGCCTCAGGGGTCGTTGAAATGTTGATGAACATTTTTGAGTAGAATGCTGTGTGGGAGGCAATAAGCTTTGGTTGATGGACTCCACCCACAACTTTTTTCCAGTCATGGCAAGATGGATTATTTATAGCTACAAGATGGGGTGACTTATTAGCTTATCAGTTTTGATTTGCACTTATTCAGGTCAGGACATTGGCATTTTCACGCGGATTAATTGATATATAATACACTGGCCAACGTGAAAAGCCAATGTGAAAAGCAATCTGTGGTCTGTTTTTTCATGCAATTATTATTACTCGAAGAGACAGTGTGTCAACGGTAGCCCATGTCACTGCTGAAGTTTGAAGTATAGTATTTAGTTCAAAAGATATTTAGGTATTACAGTGCAGTATCATCATTAATATTATGTAACATTGTTTCAGATGCAACAGTGAATTAAGAGAACGTTAAGCAGAAGTGAGTGATGTGCAAAAGTACAAATTACTCGTACAAGTGACAGACTGAAAAAAGTGACTGATCGTTGAAGAAGTATGGATGATTATTATACGACACTACCAGAACGGGAATGATGGAGTCGGCCAACGCTGTTCAAAACAACGCTGCCCCCACATTTACTCCCACCACCACCACGTTCCAGCTCAACTCACAACAGGCGCAACAAGTGAATGTTAATGTAGTCACCCAACATGCGTCTAACGCTCAACATACCACAACCACAACATTTTCTCTGACAAACATTGACTCCTATGAAGAAGTCTTTAAAGGTAAGTATTCCTGGTTTTGTGGAGGTACACGGTATTACAAATATTACATTTCAATTTGTTTCAGAAATTACCAAAAAATTGTATGGAGACGATCAAGGCTTCGCGGAATTGATTGATGCGTCTGGGAATATCCAACAGGCAAATATCATCTATGATACGGAGGCCGTGGGATCACAAGGTGTTACATTTCTCGCTGCGCCCAACGGCACTCTTCCCCCAGGAACTATTGTACTTCAGCGAAAACTTTGCCAGGATAGAGATGGTGTGATTATGAATAACTGATTTTAAATTGTGTGGATTACTTATATTTTTTCATCTCGACAGGTCGATACTGGTCAATGGAAGGAGTAGGTGGTGAACAAGTGGCACTTGCTCCGGAACAACAACAGAGCGTGACCACCACAACCGCACCCACATCAAGCGCAGCTGTAGTTGTAGAAGAGCGGTGGTTCGAGAGTGAAGAAGGTCTTAGCTGGACAACTTCCAAAATTGCAAGGTATTTCGACACTATTTATTTAGTGCTACCTTCTGTTATTAGAAGCTTCCTTATCTTGTGTTAATGACTTTTAAAATATTTATTCAAGATACAATCCAACGCAAAAAGTTTTTCGCTGTGTGGACTGCGACTTTGTTGGTTTCTTATCCAGAGTTGCAGAGCACTGGTTGGGAAACCATGCCTCGCTTCGAGTATTCCAATGTCCTCGATGTCCTTATACATCTGCCTGGGCACGCTGTGTCCGAATGCATCTCACAAGACAGCATGGAGAAACTGTTAATGATAATTCCATGTGGAAAGAAAATCCTGTGTTGGAAGAGGTATGATGAATGTTTGTACATTTCAAAATTTATTTTCGTTATATTTACTAGCATTGGTCTGGTCGGGTGTTTTGATTTCACTTCTTAGGTGACCAAATACTTGGGATCGCTCAAGAGTGGGGTGGAAGCACGGCTTCTAGAAGGCGAAGAAAAAAAGTAAGCACACAATATTGTTTAGTATTAGTAATTATGTAGTGTAGACTGTGGACTATGAATTACAACATAAATTTAAAGAATCTATAAAGTCCAACAACATGACAGAGAGAAGGTAGTAGGCTAGACAGATGTGTAGTGCTACCCTTATTTTGCCAGGAATGAATGATCTTCTATCTAAATATGTGGGGCGAACTTAGCTATTTTAGTAGTATTGGTCGCAATCAAGGTCCAAGTATGGGAGGTAGACAGNTAAACAATATTGTGTGCTTACTTTTTTTCTTCGCCTTCTAGAAGCCGTGCTTCCACCCCACTCTTGAGCGATCCCAAGTATGGGAGGTAGACAGTTGAGTGATAGCCACTTAGCCACAACGAATTGGCTATTGTTAGTTCCTGGACGGGATACTATTACTGATATCCTGTACTGTACAGGTATCTCTGTCCATACTGCCCATACAACACAGGCAGAATCGACCTCTATAATCGTCATGAAAATATTCATAGGGACGACAAGCCTTTCCAGTGCTACGTTTGCGACAAACAGTTCAATCGAGCGGACCATGTAAAAAAGCATTTCACTCGGATGCATCGTGATCATCCGTACGACATCAACAAAATCAAGAAACACTCTATGAAAAACTCTCACAGCAGTAAAGCTATCAAACAACAACAGCGGGTGAGCTATCCATAAGCAGCTAATCACTGTGTGTTTATTGAAATAATCATTTTTACGCATAACAGCAACAACAAAGTACAAATGTCGGAGCGGAAGCTGTTCAACTGGTTCAACAGCAACATCATCAACTTGATGGACAACACGCCACAATTTCACTTCAATTGGATAGTTCTGGCCAGACTGTCACAATTCCGCATATTTCGTATTTCGATCCCCCGTCGACACCCGGTCAAAGTGGTCCACTGCAAGGAATTGCAGGAGTTGGTGGAACAAAGAAAGAAAGTATGTTGTTCTTAACATTTATGACTGAGTTTACTGCTCAGACATACTTTTACTTAATTGAACTTGTATGATTGTTTGTTCCAGGCAAATCTAAAAATAGTAAGGTGAAGAAAAAGGTTGGAGAAAAAATGTATACGTGTTCCTATTGTCCATGGCAAGGAGTAGATAACTGGTGCCTCAAACGGTGAGAACTTCAATTAAGTCAAGTTTATTTTTTACTAATTAATTCATTTATATTTAATTTCAGTCATCTCAACACTCACATTAAACCATTCCTTTGTGCCCTTTGCGACTATAAAGCTGCACGCTCCGAGCGTCTTGCAACTCATGTTCTTAAAGTTCACAACAAGCGTGTCTGTCACAAATGCTCATTTTTAGCAGATGACACGGACGCATTATCTTTACACATCCAGGACGCCCAGTGAGCACATACTAATATACATTAATGTTTTCAACATCATTTTTATTGTATGCACAATTTCTGTTTATTTTAGCCAAAATCCTCTTGTGAAAACGGGATGGTAAGTTAGCTGAATGGTAAAATTTATGCAAGTCGAAAAAATTTTGCCGAATAAGCCACATGACTTTTGCATTTTAGGAATTGCAACGTGTGTCAAGAATACTTTGAACTACGGGCTGATTTGGAGGCTCATGCTATTTTAGAGCATCAAAAGGTGATCGTTCAGTGTGACCTTTGTGATTTCCGGACAACGGATGAACTTTCGATGGAAGCTCATTTAAGGGAGAAACATAATCTTCAACCTGGGATGGGTGCAGTAGCAGCCGCAGCAGCAGCAGCTCAATCACTTGCCAACAATAACTCGTCCAGCAGTTTTGTAAGGAACATGAACAAACTTAAAAAAAAGTTTGCTTAACTCAAATTGCTCATTCCATGAGTGGACATTATATAACATTTATATTTTTTAGCAAATGCACCTTCCTACGCAACAACAAATGCAAATGCCTGAAACCTTGAGCCTGGAGCAACATCAGTCGTTTCAATCTCTCATCAACTCCGGAGGAGAGCAACTGAACCAATCTTCTATTTCTGTGCCTGACGCCATGCCTGACATCACATTCCCACAAGACGCAACTAATGGTACAATAATTTATTAACTTCTATTCTAAAACAAATTATTCTGCATTCTTTTCTTAGAAAACATATTAGAGAAAGGGTTGAGCGATGTCTGTATTTATATTCGTTGTGAAAAGATTGTCGATAATTTCAACTTTCCTCCAACTAATTATTAGTTTGTTACTTTTTGTTGTCTCTAGTTATTGATGACTCCCTGATGGTGGAAGAAGATGCTTCACAAGTTGGAGGAGAGCTACCAGTGGAAGAATCCGAACCGGAAACATTATGCGAGAAATGTGGAATTGAGTTTGCTGATGAAGCATCTTTGAAATTACATGAAAAGCGCCACTGGAAGGACGAATCGAGTGAGAAGGATGCTAGTATTGCTGCTCTTAAGAAAAAGAACATTATACGATCCTATGTTTGCTCAACCTGTTCCTATACCGCTTCTACAAAACGTCTTATCATGCAACATCAGCGAGCTCATAATGGATTGGAACTTGTTTGCAAAGCTGAAGGATGTATGTTCTCCACTCCTTTCGATAACACCCTGAAAGAACACATTCACAGTGAGCATGCGTCTGAACCAAACGTTAGGTAAGTGAGAACGCAATTTTATAAATTGGCATATTAATCAGTAGTTAACGTAGAATGTATTTAATAATAATCCATATATTTTGTGCAGATGCCCTCATTGTGGGCTCAAGATTCCATCCACTAACTCATTCACCTACCACTGGCGATCTCACCATCATTCCTTATGCAGCCTTTGTGTCAATTTATATCGGCTCAAGTATGGCATTAAAGAAAATGATTTACACGAAGTCATTTCCAAGTCCATGTTACAACTTCTTAATGAAGACCTGGGGATCAATGTTAAACCTAAACCTGTGATTCAGATTGAGGACAATGGTGAGATTTTGTGTTCAAATTTGTACTTATTTATTATTTCTCTTCATCACCAGTCACTAACGCATATATGACATTTGTTTTCAGATAAACCGGTTGTCATACATTATGGAGAAGGCGCATCTAACAACCATGACACATTTTCGAACGTAGATAACCAAACCATGAGTGAGACCATGAAATTGGACAACTCACATTGTAGTGAGAATAATATTGTAATGGATGGGGACGCCAGTTTGGACGACTGCCTCAACAACAATTTGCTGCTGTCTCCATCCCAGGACTCTGCTGGTGGAGAACCTTCAGCAAGAAAGAAACCAAAGTTAGACCTTGTCCTGGATTTCTCTCCAATTTTGTCTGCACTTGAGCGTAAAAAGGGGCGAGAATCCTTACAAATCATTCCAAATCTGTCCGAAGTACTGGTAACTCCTGTGATTTCTACTCACCAATTAAAAGCCTATTCTACTCCAAAGAGAAAATTTAACAACTGGGTGAAGCTGAGCCATCCATCACGTCGTTTTGTAAACCGCAGTTCTCCTTCATGGTTATTTCGAACTGGAGTTTGGTCAAGAGAACGGGGCCGCAAGTGTCATCAAATCGAATGCGTAGAAAGTCCGGTTTCTCGACGTTTTTTTAAACGAACAAGTGAATTGGTCCTTCATCGATTGTGGCATCACTCCAAACCTTCGCATTCCTGTGATGTCTGTTCGTCTCAATTTCCACACCTGTATCAAGCACTGCTCCATAAAATTAGGGAACATCCCGAGGATCATGCTCACGATCAGGCTCAAGCTATTTTGTTACCTATTCATCATGACATTCAACACCACCAGCAAAACCAAATCAGTGACTTTTCTTCAGCGGAAGATTTGTTATTCCAGAGTCAGGAAGAGTCTCAGTCACATCATGACCACAATCAACCCAAACAACTTGTTTTCAAATCTGAATTATCTTAAGATAGCAGTTATCTAATTTAGTTTCTTATTTTTGAGTTAGCTGTAGGTTAGTTTAGGAGGTATAACTGTTCTCATATTGTGCAATACTTTTTTTTACAAACTCTGGATTGACTATTTATCCTTAATTTTCTTAGTTTAGGTATTTATTTATTTAATACAATATAGCTTTAAATAATATCTATTAATTTACAGTCGTGGCTGATCTGTGTACATTGCTGTTAATTTTTGTATTACATGACCAATAGGTCACTGTGTTTTAATTGTTGGACATAAAGGGACGCTGCAAGAAGTACAAATGAAAATGAAATGCAGAATTTTGATAACAATTATTATACTGTATACTATAGAAAGAAGGTGTTGTATTCTTTTTGTCATGAATTTTCCGTGTTCAGGGACTTGGATAACATTTCATAAATTAGAATTGAAATTGAACCAATCTTCACTAATGCTTAATTGGTGTAACATAATATTTTGTGAATACTTTTGTCATTCGTAATATCAATCCCGTTCAGGAATAAAAAGGCGTTATCCAAATTTCTCACCTTATCAATATTTTGTGGATTCATGCTCCTCTGAAAACTTCACATTCCCCATGAGTGGCAGCGCTAAATTCTGCTGGAAGTTTTAATTAAGCCGAGTAGTAGCCGTGTAATAAGAATGACGTGGATTTTTAAGCTGCGTCAATTATTTCTAGTTTTAGGGCTCGTGACCTGGGTGGAGGTCACGGGTCAGTCGCCCAAACAGACGATAACCACAAGATTACAGTCTAATTGGAAACCCACGTCCCCACTTCATGAGGCGGCCGAGTATTTGGGGGAGTTGCATCCGAATCTATTTTGGAACTTCCTGGACACGGCTCTAGACAAATTACAGCAGCTGCCCACACCCACAACTGGTCAGCTTTTTTAAAGTTATCAATTTATCAAGTTATCAAAGTTATCATGCTTCAGTAATCAACTTGTGAATAATATGCTTTCTTTTTGTCCTAAGCAGCAAAAGCGGAACATGACTTATCACTCGTTATCGCCTACAACTTTATATCCTCCTCCAGACTTCGTATGCTGGATTGGGCTCTCAATGCAAAGACACAATCTCCTAAAGTCCTCAGTTTACAACAAGTAAGCGTTCCATCCAGATATGTATCTTTGAATTTGAATGATTCGATCTGGAAGTAAATATCCGTTTTGATAAAACTTTTGATTATTTCTTATTTTAGCTGGCCCCTGAAAACGTAGCTGAAGACTGTCAAGACGCCTTCGTTAGCTTCGGACCAAGAACAAGTTGTTCGGTGGAAGAATTGGAAAAGTTGTTGAATGAAGGAAGTGGAGCTGAGGGGTTGCTACCTTCCCCAGTATTTACGGATGATGACCATAAGTACCCGTCTCTCCTATGGACTCGGCAACAGTCCGCCCCAAGCATTGCCATCCTTTATGGTGACTTAAGGTCTAGTCGGACACGAGAACTCCATCAGTTCTTAAAGTAAATTAATAGAAATATATTAAAAAAATAACTTTGTTACATTATGAATCCGTTTAATTTATATTTGGATGTTTTTGAAGACAATGGAGCGACAAAATAGGATACATTTTCAGACCATATGAAGCCAAAGGGAAAAAAGGACAGAATAAAATGTTGCTAGCAGGTTATGGGATTGAACTTCAGGTATTTAATTTATAGTATAAATTTTATACCTTGACCGCTTCTTTGCATGACACTCTTATACATAACGAAATTTATGAATTTGTAGTTCAAGTCCACTGAATACAAGGCTCAAGATGACTCTGATCAAGGTGAAGGATGTACAATTCAGCAGAAAAATGCACAAACTTTGTTTGGTATTCTTTTTGTAATAATTTTTTGTACAAATATTTAACCTCAGGTGGGGCTCGAGAACTTGGTGGATTCCTTTTTGACAAATTGGAAGAACTCCATCCAGATAAGAGTGAAGACTTGGTCAAATTGCAAAACTATATGGCCACAAAGAAGGGAGGCAAAACAGAGTTCGAAGCACTAAAGGCTTGGCAAGTGCAAGAACTTGGACTACAAGCATCTTACTTTGCGGTGGAAAAGGAAAATATGTTGGAAGCACTCAAGGATGTTTCTGGCAACTTTCCCTCTCGAGCTGCAACACTTTCTTCACTCCGTGTTCCAGCCGATTTCAAAAAGTCCGTAGCCTATAATCAACGCCTCCTGGCCTCCAACTTTAATCTGGATGAAGGAGAGGGAGCATTTTTTCTTCAGGGTTCTTACATCGATCCAGACGCCCTGGATCTTTTCACTTTTATGCAAACAATTCAAATGGAATTGGAATTTATGGAGCTGATACGAAGTCTTAGACAAGATTGGCCCGCAGTAACCAGAGGAGAAGTTGAACGGATTCTTGCCCTTGGAACAAAGTCTCAAGCAGAGCCTGAACTGGCCTTGGACATGAGGGTATGTTAATACGAGGCATGCAGTTTATGTACAGTGTCATAATCAATCTATAATTACAGGACTCATCCATCTTTTGGATTAATGATCTAGAAAAGGATGAAGAATATGAAGATTGGCCAGATGATTTAACTCAACTTTTTTTCCGAATGGGCGGGGTAATGCTACGTCCCGTTAGACGTAATGTATTCAATTTAGTAGTTAGTGTTGACCCTGGGGATGCTTCGGCGGCAGGCAAGTGTTTTTTTAAGAACTAGGCACATGTTACCGTACACTACTTGCATGCTGATGATTGATTTCTTTCTTTTACTCTGCAGCACTGTTAAAGATGGTTCATTCTTTTATGATTCACAAATCCCCTGTTCGCATTGGAGTAGTGTTCTGTAGTGCATCTACAACTGACACGGACAACAATCTGCTAATTCGCAAATTAATGAATTACGCAGCCTCGGAAGGGAAAATGAGACCTGTCTTTAATGACCTTATCACCGTAAGACTAAAAGCGCATACGAATTTCATTGTACTTTGAAATGCGTTGATTTAAAATCAGGATTTCCTGTATATTTTTAGGCATTAGGATCCTCCGACTTTGGCAAACTCCAGACAAAATGGGGCTCATTACTTGGTGATGAACTGGATTTTGGAGCTGACCTTGGTTGTGATTTTGTCCGCCGCAGTGGAAGGGGAACGCCAGCTGGATTTTTAAACGGTGTTCCACTGAAGTGGGATTCAATAGATGACTTTGAAGGTAACAAATTACATTTCAAAGAGACGACTAAATGGTGCCAAGCCATTTCAAGATGTCTGTAAAAATTGGAAAAACTAATTTTGTATTAATACATTTCATGCAACTTCAAAGACGTTGTTCTTAACCAACTGTTGCGAGAGGCTCAAATCATTCAAGTTGAAGCCTATAATGGGAAAGTAAACGAAGACACGGATATATTTGAGTATCTCATGAACAAAGGCCATGTACTCACACGACTCAATGACAAAATATTGGACACTTCCAACTCAAAAATGTTTTCATTTGGAACTGAGAGCTGGTCAGAATTAGGGAAACAGTTTCGAGATCCATTGGCAAACATTGCAAACTCTTTATCATATCTGACACCAACGGGGAAGAAAACTATTCCCGTGACTGTGAGTCTTTGGGTGTTTTCGGATTTGGAAACTCATCAAGGACGTGCTTTCCTGCTCAACACGTTGGAATTCTTGGACGAGTCTGCCACTCACACTAGGATCGCATTTATTTCAAGCTCAGACAAACTATCAAAACTGTCACAAGATGTACTCGAAGCTTTTGGGACAGGCGATTTGAAGAAAATTAAGAATATGTTGAGAAGCGAGGATTATGACACCTCTTCAAACGTAAGATTTGTTTTTAGAAAGCGTGCCAGACAACTTTAGAGTGATATAGCTAGTGAAACTTGAAACTTTGCATGTGCTTTTCTAGGGCGAGAGCAATGTGATTGGAAAAGAAATGCTGAAACAACTCGGATTAAGTGGGGGAGATCGTGGCGTACTTGTCAATGGTCGCTTAATTGGTCCTTTGGCTTCCACAGAGTCTTTTGAGCTAGGAGACTGGGCCCTTATTCAAAAGTTCACATATGATTCTTGTCCCAAACATTTGAATGGTGAAGATTGGAGCCCAGATGGTATCATGCGCCTATGTTCAGCACTCGCTTCTGCTGCTTTCAAGAAATCCGCTAAACGGTTCATACTGCCCGAGTTCCAGTCCCCGTACGTCGTTGGGAAGGATAAGGGCGGAAGTTCAGGAAATCCGGATGTTTTCTATGTAGATCTTACAGCTGTCATTGATCCTGCTTCTCGGAATGCTCACAAAATGCAAGTGAAATCATTCACTTACTAATATTTACACTGATATTCACTGATTATGTCATAATTACATACAGGACGAGCTAGTTTCATTTATGAATTGTTACGTTTTTTTTACAGGGCCGCAATGTTGTCAGCAGTAGAACTAAAAGTAGGAGAATGGGTTCGTAGCCGTGTAATTTTCAATCCCCCTGCAAAGCATTCTGAGCTGCCTCTCAAATCATATTATCGCTATGTGGCTGGCATAACTCCTGATGAAACTGTAGTTTTTGAGAATATTCCACGGGATCCCCTATTCACACAAAATATTGCTGCTCCCGATAATTGGATGGTGGAAGTAGTCACTTGCGAAAAAGATTTGGACAATATAAGACTTAAGGACCTTGGGAGTGAGTCTGTGGATTCAGTTTACGAATTGGAACATTTATTGGTGGAGGGTCATTGGTATGCTAAGAATCTGCTTTTGTTGTTAATCTAACATTTTGTTATTCATTTTGTATTTTTTTTTGTCGACCACAGTTTAGAGACAAAAACTGGATCACCGCCCAGAGGCCTACAGTTCACTCTTACTCCTCACAATCCAAGTAAACACGCGATTTGCTCTTTGAAATTATCAACATTTTGTAATTTATTTAACAGGTTATTATTATTTAAATCCAATTGTAGACGTTCGGAATGCCGAAACAATCGTGATGGGTGAGTGAATCCGTGTATTTTTATTCATAAAGTTTATTTGAAACGAGTCAAACCAAATTCTCGAGACATTTATTAACGCAGCATTAATTTGACATATTTATTATTATTTTTTGTTCTGGAATCCTTAGCCAATCTGGGTTATTACCAACTTAAAGCATCTCCTGGCCTGTGGTCACTTGATCTAAGGGAAGGGCCGTCCCGTGATATTTTTGCTTTGGAGAGCAATAAGCAGCGCTCAGTTTCTGTGAATTCCTTTCAATCCGTCGTACTCAAAGTAAAGGTTCGACGGAATCCTGGCAAAGAAACTGCCTCCTTGTTAGATACGGAAGAAGAAAATAATTCTTGGTTTGGCTTTGGCTCTAAAAATAAAGAAGTGGAAGAAGATACGATCAATGTATTTTCCGTTGCCTCGGGTCATCTTTACGAGCGACTGCTTAGGATTATGATGTTGAGTGTAGTAAAGAATACAAAGTAAGTGTGTTATCTAACGTTAATAGTTCTGTTCCCGCATATCGCATGAAACAATACTGAAATCTTAATTTATTTTAGATCCAAAGTGAAATTTTGGTTCCTCAAAAACTATTTGAGCCCCACCCTTAAAGACATTCTTCCCGAGATGGCAAAGGAGTATGGTGTGGAGTACGAATTGGTGCAATATCACTGGCCGCGTTGGCTTAATCCACAACGAGAGAAGCAGCGTATAATTTGGGGCTACAAAATCCTGTTCCTTGACGTCCTGTTCCCTCTTGCTCTGAAAAAGATTGTCTTTGGTTAGTAATTTTTTGGTTATTTGCCACGTTGACTTAATCCACAACGAGGATTAAACTCTTCTAACTATTCAAGGATAAGCTAGTCAACAAATTGAAAAAAAAATCAGATTTTGTTCATGAAAATTCTTCAACTTTCACCAACTCTTTTACAGTTGATGCTGATCAAATAGTTCGGGCTGACTTGAAAGAACTTTTCGATTTGGACTTGGACGGAAATCCGTATGGATACACACCTTTCTGTGATTCTCGAACAGAAATGGAAGGATTCAGATTTTGGAAGAATGGTTATTGGAAGTCTCATCTTGGTCGAAGAAAATACCACATTTCTGCTCTGTAATTTAATTACATTTATTGTTGATGATGCTTTCGCTCTTCAAGTTCCACCAAGTAATACTTAATTTATGAATTTATTAGGTACGTTGTGGACCTTGTTCGGTTCCGACGAATTGCTGCTGGAGATCGACTCCGTGGCCAGTATCAGGCTTTGAGCCAGGATCCAAATTCTCTATCCAATCTTGACCAGGTTAATGGCATAAGCCTATACTAAACTGTTAGTTCCTAGTGGGAACTTTCTACTTCAAGTAAAGCATATTTTTCTTCACAGGATCTTCCCAACAATATGATTCACCAAGTTGGTATAAAGAGCTTACCCCAAGAATGGCTTTGGTGTGAAACTTGGTGTGATGAGGGTTCAAAGAAAAACGCAAAAACTATTGATTTGTGCAACAACCCCCAAACCAAAGGTGAGCTCGCAGCCATTGTTTAGAAATGCTTCTTTATTTAATGAATTCTAATAATTATTACAGAGCCCAAATTGGACGCTGCTCAGCGGATTGTTCCCGAGTGGAAGGGCTACGACGACGAGATTAGGAGCTTTCAAGCGCGGCTCAACAAGGAGCGGTCAAGTAGTAGCAAAAGCCATGATGATATGCATGCAGAATTGTGATAATTCCTCCCTTTAGATTTCAAATATTTGATGTAAATCTTGTTTATTTGTGTACAGAATATGTGCTGAAGGTTGTGTGGCATTTATTTATGTAACGATTTATTTATGTATTATTATTATTACTAACTAGATTCCATCATTAATATAGTCACTTGGTTAATTTAACGGCTTTTTCTTTTCATGTAAAAGCAGCAAAGAATGGTTACCTACTTATTTGCGTACCATTATATTTTTATCTCTTCTGCATAATACATGTGTCTGCTCACTCGTGAGATGTTTCTTGTTCTTGTGTTATTAGACCAATAAGTTGAATACATGTTATTGAATGATTGATTGACAATGAAATAAATGAGATTGTATGATTAAGATATTGAACCAAAGTAAATCTTACTTTCCCAGAGGTTTGCATGACCGTTCTATCACAGACTTCTTTCCTGGGAGTTGAATATCTCAAGGGTCAAAGGTCACAGATGAGTACTATGATAACGCAGCCGGGTACGTTCGGGTGCTCGGAAATGAGGCGGAAGTGAACAGAAGGAAAGCGGGAGGCAGTTTCCCTGTTTTCTTAAAGTTTAGTAGGCAGTTTGGAATTAATATTGTAAGATGTGTACACACAATCCAACACCATTGTTTGAGTGAAGTCATTGTTTTGGAATTGAGGTCGACAACATGCCAAATGGAATTGTTTGTGAGAGATTTAAATGATTTAATCCTGTTGCATGCATGATTGACTATCTGCTCCAATAAAACTGTCGATTCCTTCGTTCTGGAGAGAAGCATTCCGTGAACACTGGTAAACAGAGTCAACTGAGCAGCTGTGTTTAAGTGAGTAGCCCTTCGGCCTTCGCTTCAGTTCCAGCCCATCAGCCGGGTTGAGTCTTTCTCTGGGGCCGTCAGTCAGTTCAGTGGTGCATAACAAACTTACTCATCAATTTCATTTAGTTGGACCTCGTTTCAAATAGAGATTGAGAAACCTGGGAGGAGGAGGCAGCCGACATGTGGAGATTTGAAGAAGACGATCCTGCCTCATCTTCGGATAACAATCGAGACGACCAAAGTCCAGTAAGAAAGTATTTTGATTTGTAATCTACTCCTGAATCAGATCAGATCACAGACTGCATGGAAGTCTTCAAGTGGAGCTGAATGCTGAATTGGAATTCCATTCACTAATCAATCAATCAATCAAAATTGTTTTGATCTACTAATCCCTTGTTACGGAGTCTAGCTCATGCAAATAGGGATGACACATAATAATAATAATATTTGCAACCATTACAGGAACCAGAAACGCCCAACTATTTACTGCGTCATGATGTTTTAGGTCTACACAAGGAAGACGAGCTCACATCTATTTCGTCCAGTCCGCAAAAAAAGGTCGTTCAGTTTCAAATTGGTGAGTCCTATGATATGATTAGTATCATTCTAAATAGTGCTAGATGATGCCATATAAGAACTACATGAAAAAAAAACAATAAGTTGAGACTTCGGGGTCAAGGCCTACCCCGAAAGCTGTCCCCTTAGGCCACCTCAAGTCAATTTTCACCTTTAGGCTCACCGGGTTTAAAACTGGTTCAGAATTTTTGAGTGAGTCTAATTAACCCTAGGTTGAAGTTGTGCAGGTGTTGTTTTGCTGATGTCATTCACTAATGAAGCATCCCGACAAAGTTCTGGTCTCAGTCATGTAATTATTATTTTTTATGATTAAGCCGCAGGACGGCTAAAAAGGAGTTTTAGTTGATGAATTTGTTGGGAAGGAAGTTTAGTTTATTATAAACCTTTGATTTGATTTGAGCTTCTTGTTTTGCATACAAGGTTCTTGGGCTATGAAATGGGTTCACGTGTTCAAAAACATGGTCATCTTGGCATTTTATTACAACTTACTTACAAGAATATAACCCTTCCTTCCAAGCTGTACCTTCATTTTATTCAACTTGACACTTGTAGAGACAGATAACACATACCGCTAATCTCTGTCTGCATATTATACATATTTATATTTACACATTGATTATTATTGGGTATTTAATATAATTTCCAGTCCA
>JAAXNX010001072.1:0-20334 GCA_036491905.1 Folsomia manolachei
TTTTGGAAAAAATTTGGGCACCCGAGGCGACTCGAACCCGAGTCCTTAGCTTATAGGGCTTTGGTCTTTGGATTTGCAACGCCATAGGGTAGGTGGGAAACACAGTAAATTAAGCCGTGTCTTGAGTTGAGTTGAGTCAAAAAGGGAGGAGGAGCTTTGAAAACCCGGACAGAGCCAGGGAGATCCTGGCGTAATATTAGTAAGGATGGTAGGAATTTCTTATGACTTTACCAATTTTAGGATAGGGTGGTTAGGAAATATGATGGTAATGATTTCCTGACTTTAAATATCAACTTTGTGGCCTAGCCTATATCGCAACAGAGAAAATGCGCAACATAATGACAGGATAAATAGTGTAAAACTGGACAATTCGAATGCATTTCACTTCCGTGCAGACAGATGATCTGATCGCTCTCATGTCTAGTTACTTTATTTAAACACTTAATCATAGACACCTTAACTCGACTCATCTTTGAACTTGTAGGGACGCCGCTTATCTCAGCCAAACCAACAGCTATTAAAACGCCAACGTTGTATCAGTGATCATCACGAGGGAGCCGGAGGAAGTGTCTCGGATTTCAAATACGGTGGTGAAAACGAATTAAAGGTTCCTTCTTCCAACTCTAACTCGTTCCTAGCCGGTGGAGATGGTGGCGAGGATGAAACCCTGGTCGGAGGAAGAACTTCTTCGCTCAGTTGTTCAGATTCGAAATTTGGAGTGGATTACTTCCAATCTTTTGAAGAGGATGAGTCCACAGAAGTTCGAATTGAAGGGGAGGCGGAAGTTGGATCGAAAAAGTCTGGGGGACGTTCCTCCAAACGAAATGGGGCAGAGGCTGGTGAGGATACGTTAAAAAAGGTAAAGTTTTACGAGAATTTGAGACAGTCTTTATATGTGAGTTGTTATTAATGCTTGATTTGTTTTGTAGACTTGGCGTGGAAGCGTGTCCTCTCTGGACTCTTTGTCCGACCTTTCCTTCATCTCTGCCCTGTCTGTGCAGGAGGAATGTATGGTCAATTTACAAATGCATTTAAATAAACCCATTACAGAGTCTTCGCTCCTTATGCCGTGCTATATGAGTCATTTGACACAGGTAGGAAGCAGAATAATTGGTGTATGTAGTACTGGCTTTAAAGTTGCTTAATTGTTTTCAAATCTCATGCTCTGTTTTTCATGTAGTTAAAATGCGATAATTGGCATGCCACGGCTCCTGCGGTGGTCTCTGATTCCATAGGACCGGCCCCATTTATTCAGATGCAGGATGGGAAACTTATTTATGCTGGTAAGATCTGGAAATGAATTCCAAATTAGAAATTCCAGCGATAAGATTTACTTTGTTTGCTGGGTAGGTTCAAAATACACTCCATACTTCGAACCACTTGTCGATGGCTTCACCACCCTCGCCATGATGAGTTTAGGAACGATTCCACCCAACGACACTAAGGGAGTGTCTACTCCACCCTCTCAATCCCAATCATCTTGTGCAAATACTCCTTCTCAGACCCATTTTTGGGACACACCTATCGGTGGGATTTCTCACTTTCCGCTTTTGGATGAATCAGACCGACCAGGAGAAGGAGAAGATGGTTTCATTTTTTCCTCTGCTACTACTGAACCTAATAAAACCACGCTTTCTACGGATTCTACAACAATTATTGTCCGAACAAAGAATGATGTCAATATAATGGTGTCACCAATGTTGTTAGAAGGGTTGAAAAGGTGAAACAAGACAATAATTGATTTATTTAAAGCTACCACTCGCTAATTTAATTAATTATCAAACTAAATCTCTTGTTAATAGATTCATTGAAGCAATAACTCCAACTTTGTCCGCTCTTCATCCCCTCACCGTCGTGAATCATTTACACAATGACTGCATTTCTCGTGTGGAGAAGGCAAACCTACTGAAAAAAGAGAAATCTGTGATACTTTCCAGGATTCATTCCAATAAACGAAGCACTGCCCTAAGGCTAGGTGCGAGTGGGGGCGAGGAAGTATTTGGATCTCCGGAACATTCCAATTTGTACGAAGAAATTATTCACACTGCAATACAAGGTTCTATTGTTTTACCAAAGGTAAGATGACTCTGGAGATAAGATGATAGTTATGCCAAATTTTACCTTGTTTTCAACTTGTTTCCTTCTTCCAGATAAACGTAACCCTGCTCCAAGCCTCGGTTGTTGAAGAGGTCATCTCCTTCTCAGCCCTGGACAATATTCGCGACCTAATGTGCGTCTCACTGCTGGCGGTTGCTATTGAAAAAACTCACATTCACTTCCTTCATCGGAAGCAACTCCGAAAAAGTGTTCAAGTTCTTCAACGACCTCTTACAATCCTCCCGGCGAATAAAGGCGTTAAAAAGAGAAAGAGTAAAGTTTCCACGAGTGACTCTCTTATTGCGGAGCCAGTTTTTCTAGAAAATTCAGAAACTACCAGCGAACTCCTCTCCACTTCCGTGGACATTCATCGAATTCACGGACAGTTGAGGAGACTTAAAAATGATTCTTCCATCCTGAAAGAGGCCGTTATCACCGCAATTCCGAATCAACATTCAAAAGTTTTATTTAAATTTGCAAAACTTCCAAATATTGGGCTTTCTTTGGACATGAAGGTTGAAGGGAGTGGATCCTCGTCATCTTCTAGGGACAATGTGGAACTAGAACCGGAAACCGAGTCTGTACCTGCAACTTCTGGAAAGTGTCCCGATGAGAAACTTGGTTTCATAATGTTTGAATGTGGACTGGAAGGAATTTCTTTGAAAGGTGTTAAAAATTCGGAGGCACTCCTTCCAAATCAGGCAAAGGGAAGGGAGGAAGAATTATCTCGGGAGAAGGAGGACTCTGTGTCTGTCACCATTTGTAATGAAGTTCGTGGGACTTGTTCAAGTTCCAATTTGTCATCTGGTGCACCTCCAGCCCCATCTACTTCTGTTTCGGAAACATGTGAAGGTGACCAGGACGAGGATGAGGCGACGCTGAGTTCTCAACCTCTTCTGAAGTCGGAACCTGTCTCTATTGGCGTGGTGGTTGTGGATGTGACCGAGATTGGGGCTGGTGATCCACCACAACCAGAAGGTGGAACTCCAGTAGGACAATCGAAAGCTGTGGAGAAAGTTGGTGGAGCAGGAGCAGCCAGTGTGTCTTGTGTGATTGAATTTAAAGTTATGTGGTACAATTTTGCGGCTCCACCTCAAACTCCGATTACGAGAAAGATTGATTACACGAGGTAAGAGATTCCAAGATTTAATTTTCAATCATGATTTGATAAGGAGACCTTATCAAGCTGTAAATATGTTCATTTCAGGGTTGACTGGAATTTGGTGAGCACGGCCAGCACGGCGATAAATGCTTGGTTAAATCCCATCGACCAACTTACCCTTTCCATCGTGAGCATGTTGAAAGGTCACTCGAGACGGAGTTCCGGACTTCTAGCCTCCCTCATGGCAGAAGCTCTGGATTGTCAGAGCATTCATCAACCTATTCGAAGTAAATACAGTAAATTAACTCCGTTGGCAAAAACTCTACAGGAAGATCCCTCCTGCCAGTTGTGCATCGTTCTTCAAAGATATATTCGTCAAACGGATATGAAACAGATTGAGAGTAATGTGAGCGAGAGTCGACTTCCACCACTGTCCACGTTGAGACAGGTAAAGATAAGAAATGAATCAATACAAAGAGCTGATGCCTAATAAATAGTTTACTTGGTATTTCAGGGTGTCATTGTTCTGAGTCGACAATGGAAGAATGTTCTGTACACTCCACTCCTACTGGAGCATAATTTAAAGAGTAGGAAGTCCAAGAACTTTACCGTCACTTTTACCCTGCCGCAGAGTGATGAGGTGAGTGAGAAGATAAGACTGATTGTGATATTCTATGTTATTTGATTGTCCACTGAATTTGATTGTCCATGAATATTTGTAGGAGAGTCCAGGTTCCGATGCGGAAATGTCTGTGGAGGAAACAACGGATGAGAGAGCAACCCTCTTGGATGCGGAGGGAGGTGGAACGTCTTCCCTTCAATCCATGAGATTTACTAAACGTTAGTTTTTCATAATATTTAATTATTTATATAAAAATTGTTGGAGATCTGAGCTAATTTGTTGTTCTTTATCTTTAAACAGAGTCCAAGGGGAGCAGTTTGTCTTCCTCGAGCGGATCTGGGGAGAACAAGGTAAGAAATTTTAATCCCTTAGTTAATCTGTGTCCTTAAGAATTTATTTTGTATACTACAGAAACAAGCTCTTCCTACTCAACCCGTTCTGAACTCTACCCGTGCCTCCGACGTTTATCCTCTCACTCAAACCTTCAACGTGGGTTCTCTCTTCGAGTCATCTGGAACTGGAGCTGGTCCTCCTCCCACTAAAAGATCCGGCTCCATCGCCTCCATCCTCACGGGAAACTGGTCTCTTAGCTCCAACGAGGATGAAGAAGGAGGAGGAGTAAGTGGTGGCAAACATCACGCTGAATCTGGTCGTTCTACACCCGGCACAAAGAGAAGAAACCGATCTCACATCGTTCGTCAAATAAATGATTGGACAGTATCCAACGAAGCGGCTGCCGCGCCGGGGGCAAACTATTCCGGACCTCGTGGCGGTGGGGGTGGAATGCTCATGTCAGAACAATCCCATGAAGAAAGTCTTCTCCTTGGAACACACTCTAAATTCCCACAACATCCTTCTCTTATGCTGTTGGATGCTCATGTAATTTTTCAACCCCTCCTCACCTCTCTGGGTCTTATGCCTCATCAAATTATGGGCTACTCTTTGGATCATCTGGGTTCTCACATGTCAATCAAAGCTTCCATTGACACGCTTCGAGTCGATATTGTGGAAAGTGAGGTCAAGGGATTGAGTGGAAGAGGAAATTTTAAAGGTGGAGCTCACAAGGGACCTACTTTTGTTCTTAATATTTCTCCGGAAACTCCAGCCTTCCTTTGTGAAGGGATTGGGTTGGAGGGAGACTTTCAAAAGAGTACGGATCTCACGAGAGAAGTCATTAATAAAAAGAGTGTCATCTATCTATCGAGGAATTATTGGAAGAAGCAGGCCAAGAGTGCGGTTATCTTTAGTTTGAATATTGACTACATTTTTCAGCAGGTAAGGCAAACAAGGAAGTTTCGAGCTGTGTCTTGTTATCACCCAATTGCAATAATTTGATGAATTCTGTCCTCTTAGGTGAACATGCCTCTCCTCCGGCTACTCCATCAGATTACAACGATGTATCAAAATGTACGCGAGACACAGATGGAGCTTAGAGAGCAGAGACCTTCGGAAAATGTTGAGGAACAGTTGAAAGAAGGCGGAGTAGAGGGAGGAGGCCGTGGTCGTGGTCGTGGACGGCGGGGTGATGGCCACAATAAAAATTCATCTTCTGGTGGATCCGGTTCCGATATTCACGAGCAGGTCGAGACCTCTAAAGGGCCGTTGGTCATGGATAAACTTGCCGTGCCAGAGGAGAAGGATGGAAATCTTAACACTTCTACAACCTCGAAAAGTTCTTCTGTTTTAGCGACTAGGACGCAGAGTTTTGCGCAGAGATTTAAATCTAGTGCGATGGCTGTGAGAGGTAATTAATAAACAGATATTCAATTATGATCTTAGTTGTAACACGCTAATTTCCAACTACTTATCAGGAAGCAAACAAAATATGGATGGTGGTGTTGGAGGAAGTGCCAGCCAAACGCCGACATCTCTTCGTGGTTCAGAATTTCCTGTGGGTCAACCAAGTCCTAAACCGGATGGAGTTCTCCCACCCACACCGGGTGGTGGGGCACCGCTTTTAGAGGTTGTTACTCCAATTCATCCAAATTGTTGGAGAACAATCTACTATTTGCTGGATCTCTATGCGACCCGACCTGAGACGAAGACTATCATTAACAATAGGTGGGTAACCTTAGTACTGATTTTTATTCCTGTACTTGAGATTTACATGAATTGTATTGCACAGACCTCAAGTCCTCCACGACTCGGTGGATCCTTACCATTTAAAGCCACCTGGTTTCATTCGAAAAGATCATTTGGTGGAGGATGAGGAAAAAGGGCTGGGAGGCGATATTCCTCCCCCTCCAGCTACAACTTATGCCACAAGTTCTCTGGAAAAGCAAAAGGATTCTTTTGGAAGTTCTATCGAACCTCCGAGATTTGCAATCTTTGTCGTAGCCCGGATTCAACGGACTCGACTCCTAGCTTCGCTCTCGGGATTGAAATTGGAAGCAGAAATTATGAATTTACAAGCTACTTCGTCCTATAATCAAAAAATGAGACCGGTCGCCGTCGACATGTCACTTTCAGGTCATGTCGGCCAAGCAATGATCGTTTTGTTGGAGGGAATCGCTCCAAATCAACAGTAAGAATGTTTAAAACAGACTTAGTTTGTTAAAAGTATCAATTTTTGGCATGTATTCAAACCTGGCAAATTTTTTACTTGCTAGGACCGTTGTCCGAGTTTCTATCGCCAAATCTGCAGCTCTTTACTCGGGATTTAGTCGTCGATCTAAGGATCGTAATTCGGGACTCTTGAATATTGGCCCAATCCACATTGACATTCCTCAACATCCCGTCGTACTCCATGGGATGATGACACGAAGCACGAAACAACTCTCGAATACTTTACAAGTGAGTTAATCAATCTACGGGGTTGGTCGTGGTTATTTTATTTAATTTGTTATAATCAGGAATTCCGCGTGAATCGTGCCGCATCTCGAATTTCACGGGGAACAACTTTTGACGAAGCTGACTTTGCGGCACATCTTCCTCCTCACCTTCAAACTCATCATCATCACAATCATCCCCGTGATCATGGCCACGGTCATCCGGGACCTATTCCGGAATCTGTTCCAGAGAAACAGAAGCTTCGCAAGGCTTCGGACACCGCATTTTTTCAACCACTTCAAATGACTTTCTCTGTAACTGTGGATGTGAGTTGGGGATCAGTTTGAATTCCTTTGCAAAGTGTTCTCATATTTTATTGGTGACTTTATAACTTTCCAGAGCCTTTCAATCACAGCGTCCCTTCTCCCCAGCCTACAAGCGCAGTACAAAATGGAAAAGGTAAAAAGTTGTGGAGTTACAGGAAGTAAGGCAAAATTCCAGGTGAATCTTCCCGGCCACAATCTCTCCTTTACGACAAAGATTTCCGTTTCGGAGGCAAATCTTCCATCTGCGGCGAGCATTGCACTCCCACATATTGACGTCACGGCGGAATATATTCAACAAACTGGAACAACGGGTGGTGCGGATGGTGGCGTGGGTGGAGTCGGGGGCGTTTGTGAAGATGCTCAAATTATGGATGGTGTTGTTCTACGACATGGATCCTATTTGTCGGCTTCTGCGGATATTGGCGCGTTTGAACATTGTCTCACCACGGATCTTTTGAATCATTTGCTGTTTGTGCAGAAAGTGAGGCTGATTATTTTACTAGTTTTGGGTGCACGACCTAATCTATTCCAATTTCTGCTCAGGTATTTATGAAGGAGGTGAATGAAGTCGTGCTAAAAATGTCTGGAGGGGATAAACCCGTCCCTCTTTGGGAGGATGAGGGAGGCTCCTCCTCTCTCGCTGGAGTTCTTTTCACTCTGGGTGTCCGTCTTCAAGGGATTCAAATCACGGCTACGACCCCCACGAATACGGCTGTTCGACTGGAAACTGGCCTTTTGGAGTTTCAAATGTCTAATCGTGTTCAAGGGATGTCTAAAACGGCTAAAATGGCTTCCTCCTCAACGCCCGGGGCTAATCCGATGAATACTTCGTCCACCTCGTCAACTAATCGGACGGCAACTCATCATCCAACGACGGGATTTAATAATAAAGTCTTTGTCAAGGCCACGGTTGATGTAAACCTGAGTTTGGGTCAGTTAATAAGAAATGTCGTGTTTGAAGAGGCAGACTCTGAGTATCAGCAGTATGCTTTTTTCAAGACGAGAATTGGTGAGTGGGCAGAAGTTAATTGTAATTTTGCAAAGAATTAAAATGTATCCGTTTTTTCTAGCCTTAAGAAATGCACTATCCGATGAAATCAGTGGAGCAGAAGTGGACAAGGAAGTTGTTCTTATAACTCTAACTCGGCCCTTGATCTATGTCCAACCCATCGCTGTGGATAAGGCAATCCTTGTTTGGCTCAATTATAAAAGTGCTTACGAATACTGGAATGAGCAGCGGAGTTCACTTAACACCGAGGTCTTGGCGGCGATGCCTTCCCATTGGGTGAGTGCTTGATCTCTTTAAATTTAAATTAATCAATTATTTTAATCAATTGTTTAATTGACATAAAAATAAATGGCAGGGTCAAGAACGAGCTCATATTCCAAGTCTGCACGAAGTATCCAGCACTTTGTTCCTCCAACTGACGGTGGACGATATGGGAGTATCCATCCCACTCAACCCCTCTCCACACGCCTGGACCGGTGGTGGCGGCGGAGGTGGTGGAATTATGGGTGGAGGTCGGGGTGAAAGTGATAATCGAGGTGCTGTCGTCCTTACTCTTGAATCCACCTCGATCTCTGCCTGCTCTTCGGGCTCTCTAGTGAGTAAAGGAAAATTTACCGGTCTCTGTTTCCGTTTTACTGATGACATGGTTTCAATGGATGATTGGAAACCAAATTTCCACGACCCGGCCGTCATGAATTTCTGTGTAGTCTCGGAAGGAACGTATGAAGTTTGTTCAAAAACCACGAGTCAACATCAACCCCATGATAATGCGAATGCGAAATGGTTTCTGAATGTGAAATGGCAAATGGAGGGTGTAGACATGCACGTTGATGTGAACGTGGGAAAGCAACTGTCCGCCCTGGGCCATACTCTAACAACTCTGGCTGCCTTTGAGGAGGAAGATGAGGAAGGATCGGAACGGGAAAATATTTTTAATGAAGACGATGTCACTGATTACTCGGGTGGAATGGTGACTCCAACTCAGCAGGGGTCACAGGGTCGTTCCATCTCGCAGGAGAGTGTGGTCGGACCTGTGCTTCGGAGACAGAAATCCACGGTGGGCGAGTTTTTACCGGCTTTTCTCACAGATCCGAGTTTGGGTCCGAGGCAGAAGAGGAGTCTGCTGGAGAAGGAGATGCAGGAAAGGGTTAACTTGATTGAGGAACTGCAAAAGTCAGGAGCTTCCACGGGAAAGATTGAAGAGGAAAGGAAAAGGTTGCAGGAACTGGAGAATTTTGCGTTTAGGGTGAGACGTTTTCTGAGAAATTCTCACTGAGAATGAAGTGATTGATGGAATTGAAATAATGGAATGGATATTTATAGGACTTTCGACGGGACTGGATTAAAAAATTGAGACGACAAAGTACTCGGGCTTCCTCTAAATTTGGGTTGGGATCCACAAAACAGCTTCAAATGCGGTCGAAGTCTCTGGCCATGCCCACTCCGGAGTCGGAGAAGAAATCCTTTGTTGGAAGGTAATAATAGGAGGAAAGAATTATTTGCGGTTCACAATCTATTCGAATGGAATATCTAATCATCTCAGAATTTATGTCATAAGTTATGAATTGGGTCAATTTCAATTCTCTGTCAACTTCTTAGTCAAATGAATGTTTCGTAATTGTGGCAATTAACAGGGCCTGTCAAATCAGCAATCATAATGACTAATTTAAAATTAATCCTGTGCTGGGTTGGGTCATAATAGCAGGCGAAGCAGGGCTTTTAGGGATCTAACAATTTGTTACAAGACTTTGTTGCTTCTTCAATTGTTGCAATCAGGCAATTATTACAAGAATAATTGTGAGCTGGGGCTAAATTTAAATATGTTGGTATCAGGGATCTATTTATCTGGGTATTTATTGTATTTGTGTCCGGTGCTTATCAACAGTCCTGTGGATTCCACATCCGCCTCTCCTCCTCCGGGTAGTACAGAGAGCTCACCCCCACGCGAAGGACCCTCAAGATCACACTCCCTCCGATTTAGAACTAAGCAAAGGGTCACATTCGGAGAGACTCAGCGGTATGCTTGTTTGCACCAAGTCACCATTTTTGCTTTTTATTCTGCACAAAGTTTGTATTCTGTTGGTTTTGCTTGAGTAATTTACGTTATTGCACGGCTTTTTTTTTGTTTTGTAAATTTAATTTCGAAATTAAGTCAGATATTTTACATCGTTTGAGTTGATTGACGCAAAATTTATTTAAACTTAATTTCTTTAAATTTAAACTAATTTGCCGAGCACCAATTGGAATGAAGTTTTGAAAAATTACTTAACTAACCCATTTTCTTTGTTCCATTTTTTCTAACCTGATCCAAACCCGAATAGACAATTTTCCGTGGACAGTGCCAATCTACCCACACCAGATGAGGAGGAATACGCCGGCGTCTGGTTGGATAACGACCAAGACCCTGACGCTGACGGGTTCGTGACTGAGTTTTGTTTTTGCTGTTGTTGCGTGTTTAGTGCTTAGCTTGTGTTATATTGCGTTTGATTAAGTAATTAAATAAATTAGTGTTTAATCCTGATTTTAAAACAGATTCGAAGGGAAAGAAGCCAGCGGCCAACTCACCCCTGGAAGTTCTGTCTCAAAGGCACAAGAGCCCAATGTGGATTTAGAGCTGGATGTCAAAGTATTTATCAACAGTGGAAAATGTGTGCTTCACACCAAGCCCAAAGAGGAGGATCTGGAAGCTAGGTATGGCTATATTTCGTTCTTGAGGAAGACTGTACCATATCTTGTTCTTTTTTTTATTTACAGGGCTGCAAGGAAACGCAGCGAACGAAGTGGTTCCGGCTTCGATACCTCCCTTCTTGCCCATCATAATACAAGTACGAGCAGTCCTCTTTCGACAAGGAAGCTGATCCGTGGTGGAGGAGGAGGAGGAGCAAATGCTTCACAAACTAGGATTAAATCTCCCTTTGGAAATACTCCAGGTGCCACGGATGTCACTGTGTTTCATATTCCGGGACTCGATGTTAAGGTGGGTAGTGGAATCCACTAAGTGTATGGATAAGGTCATAAATACCCGGGTAACTAACATGTAATCTTCCAGGTTCATTACGACTCTCACATTTTATACGAAGAAAAGGACGGGGTTCTTTCGAGCTCCTTGAATCGACCTACCCATGAACGCTCGGATTCTGGGAGTAGTTCCTCAGGAACGATGGGCGGAATGAATAATTCTTTTGGTCCTGGTGCTGGAACAAGGATTAAGGGAGGAATTAAAAAGGCTTCCCTCTTTGCTTGGATTACTCTTCATTCCGTTCCGGAAGAAACGATTATTTCTCCGCATATCCTTGATTTTCTGGAACAGACACTGGAGCCCATTCCTATTCCTGTGAGTCAGAAGAGTTTTGATGGAAATAGTGTTGTGACGGGTGAGTCAATTTTAAGTTTGTTAATGAGAAGAGTTAATTACTAAGGTGTCACATTCTTTGGTTAGATGGGGGTGCGTCTGGGGTGGCCAGCACGTATTACGCGTCCTTCCCTGTGGACGTCGTGGTCTATTTTCATATGCAACCCTCCACGTTTCGATTCTCTTGTCAGCCCATTTCCAGAGTCGAGTGTATGCTAAGGCTGCCTTCACTTGATATCGTGTTTTCATCTAAGAGGGCGGAGGAGGATGCGGAGTAAGTCCAAAAGCACTTAAAAATAATGAAGTGAAGTGTCTTAATGCATAATTTCTGCAGGACATTTTGCGGTACGGCAAGTGTGGCTGCGGCAGCGGCTGCATCCGCAGCAAAATCTCGTGGCTCCTGGAAAAATTCGTCCTCGTCAGATTTTGGGAATGTGAAAGAAACCAAGGAAAGTCAGCAACTCGCTGTGGGAGGACTTAGTGTGACCGGGTGTCTCTCGGACTTTTCCGTTTATATTTTCCATCCTTATGGAGCTGCGAAGAGAGCAGGTATGGAAGTCATATTTAACAGTTGTGACCTTAATATTGTGTAATTTACTGATGATTGAATATTTTACAGGAGAATGGAGTCCATTAAGTGATAACGAACGGAAGGACTCTGTCTCCATGAATGTGGAATTCGTAAAGCTTCATCTGTCTCGCAGTCGCAAGATTCATGTGACTCTGCCTCCCAATCAAGGTGGTTCTGATGGCCGAGGGAGTTTCCATCCTGCTAACCCTACTCATCACGACTCTCAACAGGCTGCGATAAGATTCTCCAGTTTGGTAGGATATTGGCTCGGCTTCCTTTAAATATGATATGCGTCGACTTACGGAAATTCTAGCGTTTCCAAAAGCTTGGTATCGGAGATCAATTGTGAGACGGTTATTCCTCGGAGATTTGTCGACGGCTTCGGTCTACGGGGAGGAAGCAGGAGGAGGGGTTGGCTCGGGCAAAGTCCTTGCTGGGACGGTTCCGACGCCAGGAACATCACATTCTGGAAATAAGTAGTCCAGTATTTCCACATAAAGGGTGAGTACATGATTTGTATTTAGCTTCTGAGGGTGCATAGTCCTGAGTGGGAAATTAATTCACTGTAAATTTGCAATTGTGGTTATCGGTCATGCATGTTGTAATTGTTGAGTGATGTTTCGTCTTTTACCCATAGCGAACGAGAGGATCGCCGAAATTCCATAACATTTGGAATGAATCCCACCCAAAGGGAAAAACTCCGGCTGAATTTTGACTCTGAGAAGGAGAGGCGGAGAGGAAGTGAGTGCATTCATCTGTAATTTTGGTTTTAACTCATTGACATTAATTGATTTTATAATTGGTGAATAGGCTCTGGTAACCGTACATTCCGAAGTCAAATCAATGGAGAGAACAACGAGGATGAGTCAAAGGAATCCAACTCCAGTGGGATTACGTACTGGGAAACTCTGGTCCTCTTTACTGTCAACTTTACCAAACTTAACGTTCACATGAACATGGGCAACGTTATGGGAAATGTTTAGTAAGTCATGCATTCCACATTCCTTGGAATTTTAACCTAATTATTTTATTTTATAATCTCCTTTCTTAAGTTGGTTAATCAGTGGTGCTAAATCGGATGGACGTGTCTCCATCGGAAGCACGGGACATAAAAATGTTTACGTCGCCATCGGTGTGGATTCTTCTTTTATCGACGCGAAAGGAGGGATTGTCGCCGGAACTTTTGAACTCACCCAACTCAGCACATTCGGTCGAGTAAAGGAAGATCCTGGAGTGGAACCTCATCACAATCTAGGTCTCAAAATGTACGGGATGGAACTCCGTCTGGATTTTATGGGAACGTCCGCCCTCATGGGTCGTGTTTCCGGATTGGAAGTAAATTTAAAGGACGAATGGCACGTGAGATCTTCCTCATCTGCGCATGGGAATCGTGGTGGTCCTCCTCAGGAAGATGTTGCCCTTGCAACTTATCGCCCTGCCATGGTCTTTATTCACGGAGACATGACCTGGGACCAGTTGCAACTTATGATTTCCAAATCCACGACCGTTGACCTACTAAAGATGCATTGCAAACTGGAAGAGTTCTTTTCTCAGCAGTTTAAATCCTCAAAATATGTCTTTTCCACGTTACAAGTTCAGGAAAACTTGTCAGAGAAACTTACTCCTTCTTTGGTGAGGAAATCTAAACGAAAACTTCCTGAGGGTAGGTGTAACACTATAACCAACCAACTAAATTAGTTGGATAGATTACTAAATTACAAATTTGACTACTTTTCCAGGAGGGATGTGGGAAGAGTTAAAACATCACCGTCACTGGCAAGAGGTTCTGAGTAAGGTATCCCACATGGCAATTAGTTCCATGCCGCTGCCCCTCCCAGCCTCTGGCACCGTTCTCGGTGGAACAATGGATCTTCATGGAAATAACATTTCTCTGGCTTGCTTTCACGGAGTAAACTTTAAGGCCAAGTCCTGGGCCCTGTTTTCTCTCAAGGAGCCCTTCATCTCGTTCTCCACAGAGGCACAGGAGACTCATTCCTCCTCGGATGTGGGAAGTGTTCATGTCGTTCAGAATCTTAACTTTTCCTTGGGAGGCCAATCATCTTCTTCACTCACAATTAGCTCTGTTCAACACGAGAGTATGGCTATGATTTGTAAAATTACGCGCAACGTCATGTTTCCTCCACAGTTTAGAACGCTTCACGAATGGTTCCACTATGCTTTTGCGCCTTCAGAGATCGATGGTAAGTATTTACATGCTACGGATTCTTAGTGTCTGAAGTTACTCAATAATTTTCTGGTTTTCCGCAGATGTACAAAGATTTCCAAGCCTGGAAAAGGAACGAGAGCGTCTAGAAAGGGAGCGGGCGGATTCCGGTGGCTCTGAGCGTCGCACCCCGGCACGTCTTCATGATCCGAATCATAATCGTGAAGTGATTTTTGCGTTACCAAGTCTGGAACTATTTTTTAAAACGGAACATCTTCAAGCGTGTAAAACTCCGGAGTCCGGTGGCTCTCGTCCAGTTGTGGAATGCAGTTTTATAACAGAATTTGGTGATCATATCTTTGTCACGGTGGACGCTGAAGCTTTCTTTTTCCTCCATGATCTTATCACATCGTATATTAAGGAGAAAGAGAAGCTGGTAAGGAAAAACTTGATTTATTACAAGTTACTAGAATGTCTTGATTGACGTGATTTCTTTATTCATCAGGTATCCGCTCAACTAGCTGCAGGTCGGAGTCAGAGTCCCTCCTCTGTCCGTGGGGATGAGAGTGGGAGTGGAGAAGCAAGCCATTCCGGGCCAAATCCTGGAAGTAGTTCAAACACAAGTAGCACAGCCACCCCGTCAAATTCCTCTTCAAATAAAAACACTTCCAAAACCACTCCTTCCTCTCACAACAGCTCGACTGCTTCTGGTGGAGGAGATTCTTCGACGAATGCCAACTTTTCTCTAAATTTTGAACTGGATGAATCCGCTCTTCAACGGGATTGGAGGGATTATTTATGCAAAACCTGGCAACTTGAGCCCACCGTTCGACTCTTATCTTGGGCTGGGAAGAGTATTGAACCTTATGGCGTGGATTATATTCTGCACAAACTGGGCTTCTCTCATGCCCGAATAACCATTCCAAAATGGATGCAACGCGGCTTTTGTGACCCATTAGACAAAGTTTTGTCCGTTCTAGTCTTTCGAATGATTGATATTGCGAGGAGAGAAGGAGTTCATCACCCAAGTAGTGGGCATCGGAATACGTAGAATTATATGTTAGAATTAAAGTCGCAATACTACTACTGCCCATTATATTTTCTGAGCCAGGGTCGAGAACTGGTTGACTGATTTATAAATGTTGAATTGTTTTGGTGCTAAAAGTTATGTGAGAGACTGGTTGTGTTGTTATTTTTTTGTTTTTAAGTCAGAAGTTAATGGACGAGGTTGATAATCTAGGGTAGAGTAGTGAGTTTGTGAAAATATTGCATGCAATATTGTCCTAGAGAGATCCTTCCGGATTGTGAGTGATATTTAGAAAAGAATTTACAAGGTTGTGGTTAGGAATTTGAGACTAAAATTCCAACACATACTCTCCGCTTCCGTATACATCTAGTTAAGGACTAGTTATTTAATGACTAATTATTATAGTGTAAGTGACAATAGCCCTTTTTGAATGTTGCGTCAAGTCAGTTTTTTTTAAATTCAATCAAGTTCACAATATCAAACAAACTAGTTCCGCTGAAAAAACCTTTCCTGCCTTAAAATACAAGCGCTGCGCTGTGCTATGGTCTCGCTTTCAAGAAGTGCTTCTTAATCAATTACTTATTTCCAGGCACAATTACAGAATTATAACCAACAAATTAATTAACGAGGCTAGAAGCTATGCTTAGAGAGATGTATCTTATTTATTTTGAGTCCAAGTATTTATTAGGGTACAAAGGGCATTGTCATGAAATTTGGGAAGTCAATCAATATTTCCAGTAATTAGCAAACTATGATGTTTGGACTGTTATTTTAGATAGATGAGGTTGTGAATAAAATGAATTAAAAAGTGTATTGGAGATGAAATAATGTTTTCACAGTTAACACTCTGGGTTTGACATTTACGTATTTATTGCACAATCTTATTTACTTTATCTAAGATACGGTTATCACAGCGCATATTTTTAGAGAATCTTATCATGACAATTAAGATTTGTTTTTCATGTCAAGGGAATGACTGTAGAGGAGCATCACAAAGATTAAAATCTCATGCAAAATATAAATTCATGAAAAGTAGCCAACTAAAATTGTGTCGTAATAAGTATGCTCATTGAATTGTTATCCTTAGTATTTATCTTCCGACATGGTTATCATCACAATTGTAAGTTATGGTTATGGCGTCCGGTTTAATTTAAATTAAAAACTTATGACACAATTAACAGGCTAAAATTAAGAGATTGACATTGCACAGAGAAAGTAGCAGCACACAAAGAAGCTTGACGGAATACAAATATAGACACAAGCAATATATGTCATGCTTTGCATTCATGCGGGCAAGTAGCACAACTTCCACGATAGAGTGTCCGCTCCGCTAGGTTAAAGTTCCATCCAAGGGACGGCAGGTACCATTCTATGTATTGTAACGCCCGTTCAATTACTTGACTCTGGAGTCAATTCCATCCACCATTAAGTTCAGGAAGGGTCACAAAACAAAGCATGCGACACAGAAAGCGTAATTGGTCACAAGGAAAAAAGGCCTTAGCTCCAAAAGGACTGCAACAAACACAAAACATAACATGTTGGGAGATGGTTAATTAAGAGAATCCTTTACATTATCATAGCTCCTTATCTTGAACAATTCAGTAAAAAGGTTAAAGTACATTAGTAAAAATTGGATTTGATATGTGTCAAAAACTAAAAAACTCCTACACTAGAGAGACCTGTGATTCCTGGACTAAGAAGAATTTACCAAAATGACGCGATCCTCATCATTCCGACATCGCATCGTGACCCAGATAATGCCCACGACGAAGATTATACTAACTCCGGCACTTAGGATGGTGTAAAATGCGGCGGCACCAATTGTCGGGATGAGGGAAAGTAGTTTAACTTCGGGTCCTAGTTTATCATCAATCAGAGCTCGTTGTTTAAACCAAACGGCTGGAAAGTAGATTTTTGGGACGTTGCGCAAGATTCTGTAAAGTTTTAAAAAAAGGTGTGCAATTTTGCAAAACAATTGTTGCAAAAATAGTAAAAGACATCATCTCAACATACGCGTATTCTTTCATGGGCTGCAGTAGAATATTAATTTGTAGCGAAGCCTCAACTTGTAGAGGAATTCCGGAATTCTAGGAAACAAAAGAATAGCGTAAAGTTTTCAATAAAACATTTTTACATCTTTTCTTCGATTCATACCGGTTCTAAATCGATAAAAGTTTGATGTTTCCCCTCATTTGGAACCATCCCATCCACGGCACTCCGATAAGAGGGGTCTCCATGAAAAAAGTGTGGAAATGAGATGAAAGCAGGTGCTCCCCATTTGCAGGTTGAGACGTCAATGGCCCCATTTGGAGGACAGGGACCGGAAGGACAAAAACACCAATTATCCGGAACACTGGAAGCGTTATCAAACATGGAATCATCTCCCCAGTAGCGATACCCACTGATTCCGGCAACATCTACTTCCTCCTTGTAATTGAGAGTGAGGGTTCGACACACGTCGGGACTAAAAAGGGCAATACTGCGACGTTTGGATTGTTTTGGAGGAAAGAACTCTCCGGCAGAGCCATTCACACGGGCGCAGTAAGAAGAATAAAATTTTGTCTGATTCTCATAATTCCATTCTCCCATAGAACCGAATTTGGTGATGTCTCCGACACCGGTGTACATGTTAAATAAGCCGTCGTAGGTGGCGGAACCATTTCTCTGGAAATTGACAAGAAATAAGTTAGAATCCTGGGTATTAAATTGGAAAATGCGCTTTCACTCACCGTATAAAACCAACCAAACTTGTCAAAGGGTATCGTCACTGGGACAATGGCACTGGGGATGAGTTTGGCAAGGTCAAGTAGTGGATCGGCATATCCGTCGAAGAGGAATTGACCTACACTCTTTTTAACCGAGATTTCTACACCCAAAGCTCGCATCGCCATGTTTAAAAATGTTCGTTCCAAAGAGTATTTGGCATCTCGGAGAGAAAAGGCTGCAGTCTATGAAGGGAATGGAAATGGCTTAGTTAGGGTCATTTAGTTTGATAAAATGCAAGCAATTTCTTACAATGGCAGGAATGTTAAGGGTCCAAATGGTGTCGTTTAAGTGTCCCTTGGACATGGAAGGCTCAAAAAACCAGGTTCGGTTTTGATAAAATGTGACAGTCTCATTCCCTCGGAACCAGCCTTTTACAACCTTTTCTCGGTGCTCTCTATAAAAAATAATGACAATATTTGAAACTTTGAAACAATATTATCCCGATTTTGAACTTCCAATTACCTGAACACATATGGACCCACCTCAA
Organism: Folsomia manolachei; assembly: GCA_036491905.1. Classification (NCBI taxonomy): domain Eukaryota; kingdom Metazoa; phylum Arthropoda; class Collembola; order Entomobryomorpha; family Isotomidae; genus Folsomia; species Folsomia manolachei. The sequence continues at coordinate 18,293 of JAAXNX010001072.1, forward strand.
CCAGGTTTGGTTTAGTGAGAGGGTTATGAATATCTCCGGGATTTGTCCAGTTAAAGAAATAAAATTCAATGTACATCGGAATGGGAGTGACTTCCCATAAATCATAGCTTTTAGAAGAGGGCGAAAGAGCGAGTTGCTGAAAACAAGAATAAATCATAAATCATTAATTTAGCTGTGACATGATGTCATCCCATTGATTGGACTCACATTATTTAGAACACTGTCAAAAATTGAGGGCCAGTACACCGTGAACACGGCGCCTATCGTGGACAACACCACACCCACCGTGGTACCCGTCCCGAGTTTGCAGACGGTGGAGAAACCCATAGCTAAGGTCTTTGGGAATCTTATCAATCACTGGTTTACTTGGTCTTGAGTCTTGAGTTGATTCACAAAAAGGTTGGCATTATTCCTCAGTTGTGGGATTTGGTCTTGGTGACGCCAAGTTGGCTGTGGAAGAGATTTTTGGGCTTATTTCTGAAATTATACACAAAAAGGGAGTTAAATTACTGTGTTTTGTTGTCTTTGTCAATATTGTAGCGTTAATATTCCTTGTCAAGCTCGTATCATGAACTGAATTTGATTCAGTGTTTGATGATGATAACCCATGAATGAGACATGAGTTGATTGAATGACTGGACAATCGTCACGACAAGTTAGTTATGTACTTGAGTAAATAGTTGCATGCAAAGCAAGTCGAAATCTAAGAGTCAACTATGAAGACTGGTCAAATATAAAAATGGAAGAATTCAATTTGTTCATGAAATAAGGGAAGTGCATGCAATGCTTGAAACTCACGATATTCCTGTTGTACACAGGAGATGATAATAATCATAAGGCAAGTCTTAAGGGTTATGCCAGGAACTTGTCTGGAAGATAACTGTTTTTAAGGCCCGAGGACAACTTAGGTCATGCACTGGAGGAAGAGATCTTGCATGAAATAATAGCATGAGTGAGAATGTCACATAAAGATTAGTACCTTGAACTGAAGCTACTACTGTGGATCTCTGGCTTATCAGTTGTAAGACGTTATCTAAGGGGGAGTGATGAATGAGGTCACAATTTCTAAGAAATATTCAATTTGATTGTTCTGATTTCTTATAATTTTAGATTCCTGATATTCTCATAACCTTCTTATTCCGCTGGAAGAAGATGACTGACTCGGGATAAGATACCAACATATGGTGACATGTTTAAGGAGAATGTGACCTCTTTTGTTAATGCTGTAACTGAGTCATTCCCTATCTAAGTGTGTGTTTCACCCCGCATTCCACCCACCGAACTGGATTAATCAATAACTTAGGAAGGAACAAGATTATTTATAAATGCAAGGAAGACATAAAAATATAACAGTTCAGAAGTTGATGCCCAAGCCTGTTAAGACATATATTACTAATCGGATTGCATTATTATTGCAGCATTATTGATGCTGAACAATGAATTTACCAAAGAATGAGGAGGACAAAGAGCTTACACAAAAAATTGTCGTCAGTCATGTAACCGGATTCCAACTAGATATCTTCAATTTCTTATTGGCAATAAGTCCCTCTTTAATTCTAATATTATCACTAGTTCATTAGATAAGGTGGCTTATCATTGTTTGGCTTCAACAGATTATCAAATTCATGTCATGCATAAATGTCAAATCCGCAACTGCTACATCCCAAAACGTGACATTTCCTAACGCCTCTACTTCCCAGTGTAATTATGCTTCACTAAATTTTAACTTAACCCATACAAATAGCTACCTTATCCAAATTTATCCTATTTCTAACCCTTTGATTCCCTTGCTTAACTCCAGTTTGCATAGTCGCACTATGGCCAATTTCATTTTTGCATAGAGAACAATAGCTTCCGCGTTTTTTGCACAGATTAATAATTGCACTCCCTCACCTTTAGTTTAGCCTTGACTCACATCTTGGTCCTTTACAAATTAATTTCTTATTTCAAAACACTTTAAAATGGAGATCGCCACCACTGACGCCGCCCCCACCAGTGGGGAAATGACAACCCAACAAGCCTTTATCTTCCCTGAATCAATT
>JAAXNX010001073.1:0-20317 GCA_036491905.1 Folsomia manolachei
CCTACCCTACGGAAATGTCGCGTACCACTTGGCCGTGACCTTGTCGAACATGGCGAATCCTTTGATTTGCATTCTCGCCTTCTGGACGCCACCTCCCACTCCGCGCTCTGTAACCGTGGGCGCAGCCGGAGCTGGAGTGATATCCGCCTGGATTTTATTTCTGGCACTGAGTTCTCCCACCCCGCCACTGGTGGGGGAGGCTGGGGGCCAAGTTGTGTTGGTGAGTTACTCACAACCTAATTTAGAAGATAAGCAATCCTAATTGTGTCTTATCTTTGATAAGGTCTTATCCTGGATCCTCCTCGTGGCGTTATTTACCTATGTCCGAGTTTCCGTCGCCTCTATTTTGGGGCATTACCTAGGAAAGTCTGGCCTTTTCTGGTGTGGGGCCGTGAGTCAGGGTGGATCCTTCTGCGGAGCGATGGTTGCCTTTGTCGTGGTCAATTATTCAGACCTATTTCAATCCTATTATCCTTGTACCTGATGCGCGACGCTCAAATTAAGGCGCATGCATGCAAAGAAGGGCGCTCTAAAGGCGCACGCGCGGATTCATGACATATTTGACAACTTTACTGTGATATAATGCAATAATTAGTGTAACTCTTGGCCAAAGAACTGGATTTATTCAGGGTTTATTCTGTATTTTGAATAGAAAATAAAATATACGTCAAATATGACGATGTTTCCAGGAATCTGCATACGAAATTTCATTAGAAAATGTGTAATATTTCAAAAAATTAGCTTACATTTCAGTAATTGTAGTAATAATCCACAGTTTCGACTTCATAACCACCCCCACCCCAGCCTCCACCCCATCCTCCAAAAGGCCAGCCTCCAAAGAAGAATTTAGGTCTGTCCTTACCAACTTCTGGGGACAGTTCCATTACCAACTGTTGTCCATGTTCAACTCCTCCCTCATCCCCGATAATAGGGGCACAATCCACCCACGCCACAACGAGAATGACGCCCAGAACCAGGGTCCAGATTGACATGATAAGTCTCTACTTTGTTTGTCGAGCAATTTGTGTAAAATGCGTGAGATTTGGGATTAAGAATGAATCCGAATGACGCCTGACCTCAACCTCCTCCCATTTAAAGGGAGTCTGGAGTTCATTGTCATTTTAATTCTGGAGCAGGTAGCTCCATTGTTTGGCTCTGGTTACATGTCCTCAAAATAATTGGAATTATCCAGAATATGTTGCTATTTTCCTTACTTTATCCCCATGCATAATTCATGACCCTGACATTGAGACCTCTTTTTAGCCAAGTTTCACTCAACTCTCAAGGCTGAATGGTCTGGATTGTCAATTGGATCCTGTCTCAAGTTCACATAAATAGATGCAATTACTGGCAATTACTAGATTACATGGTTCCAGTAGTTTGCTCCTTCTTTTATGGAACTCTGGTACAAACTAAAGTATACTAAGAAAGGCATGCAACTAGCTAACTACGACTTTAACCAACTTTAATCCAGTCAACAGACCTTTTTCTACATAACTTCCATAACTAACTGCTAAATCAGCAAAAACAGCTTTTTTTTAAATCCAGCCACAAATCCTGACTAAATGAGCCATTCAACCATATTTTGTCCATTCACTCATTCTTCTGGAACACAAGGTTCGTGGCGTGTGCCCATATTTTTCCGGCTTCTTTCATCCCAGTGTCTCAAACACAATGGTGGGTCGACTCCAAGGACCATATTTTGTCCATTCACTCTTCTGGAACACAAGGTTCGTGGCGTGTGCCCATATTTTTCCGGCTTCTTTCATCCCAGTGTCTCAAACACAATGGTGGGTCGACTCCAAGGGAAAAAAGTGGTTATCACCGGCGCAGGGGCGGGTGCGTGACAAATAATGGGTCGATATTTGTCAATTAATTGCTCCAATTACTCTAATTTCATTGTTTGCACAGGGATTGGTCGCGCCTCAGCCCTCCTCTTTGGGGCGGAAGGTGCCCAAGTGTACCCCACAGATCGTGACCTAGCCTCCGTGACCTCGTTAATTGGCTCCTCCCCCGGGATCGTATCCGCCCATCAGCTTGACATCCTCAACAAGGCCGAGGTTGAAGCCATCGCCGCAAAAATTGGCCGGGTGGATGTTCTCTTTAACTGTGCCGGGTAAGCTCATCTTATCATTTATCGAAGCTTATCAAGCGTTTATCCATGTAAATCGTTATCTAGTTGGGTCCCAGGCGGCAGCATTCTAGAAACTTCGGGTAATTTAGACAAAAATCTGGATATTTTTGGTCCATTTCTAAAAATATCTTCCTTCAGACGCCACATGGGACCTCGCCATGAATTTGAATGTGAAGGGAGCCTTCTGGATGAGTCAGGCCTTTATCCCGATGTCCCTTGAAGTCCAAAAGGGTCTCTCCATTGTCAACATGAGCTCTGCCGCCAGCTCCATTAAAGGGGTCCCGAATCGGTGTGCTTACTCCGTGTCGAAAGGCGCGCTGATCGCGCTTACTAAATCTATTGCAGCGGTAAGTAGTAAATACTCGACCTTAGGCCGACCTTATCGAGCTCAGGTCAAGGTCAAAGTTTCCTTATCGCTTCCAGGACTTTGTGGGACAAGGGATCCGAGCAAATAACATTTGCCCAGGAACCGTCGACACACCCAGTTTCCGGTCCCGAGTAGCAGAAAGCCCGGACCCTTCCCAGGCTATGAAGGATTTTATCGGGAGGCAAAAAATGGGGAGGTTAGGCACTGCCGAGGAAATTGCAGCACTTGCCCTGTATTTGGCATGTGATGAGGTACCTGATAAGCTAATTTAGACACTTGTCGTGGCTTATCTTCTGATAGCTCTTTATTTTTCCAGTCCGTTTACGTGACCGGACAAGAGTTTATCATTGACGGAGGTTGGTGCTTGTAGTGGGATTTTGACAAGGATAGGATTCAGATAAGACTCTGATAAATTGGTGGAGATCCAAAATGTGAAATCAAATGGATGACATTATTAAATTCCATTGTTTTGAAATTACTTCCTGTTTAAAACAAGTTAATTGCATTGCCATAAAAAAAATATCAGGCGTTTCCACAATTTTCTTGATCCGTGGTCACCAACAGCTTTGTGATCAGTCCGTGGCGTTGCATGACCCCATAGGCACGCCCCTTTAGAAATAGATTTAAAACAAGTTAGATATGCAGAACTTTATCTTTGTGCAATTTCAGACGACCCACCTTAGTAAACATTGACGGCTCCCTTTCTCTCGTTAGCACCACAGCATTCTCTGCAAAGATAAGCCCTTATCTTAGATAACTCTGCTTGGAAACTTGAGTCATTCAAGCCATAGATTTAGGATACTCACGGAAATTCAGTATTCCAGCATGCTCACAAGACCAAACCACGCTGAAAGTGGTATAGTCCGTGTCTAATATCCAATAGGCGTCTCTTTTTACAACCCTATCCTGACCTCTGACCTTATCATCCCCCTTTGTTAAGATTTCCAGTCTTGCATTCTTCTTGGAGCTGGGAAACTGCAGTTGCCCACTTTCTGAGAATGGTGAATCTTGAAGGATACTGTGGACAATTAAATTTGCATTGTTTTAAAACTTTATCATTTATCATCCTTGTCTCACCCGGACTGAATTCCTTTCCTTACAAAAGTCATATAGTCCATAGTTTGGTTATCATTTCTCCTCAGTCCCGTCCGAACTTTGTATTCCAGTGTCACACAACTCGAGCCATAATCGCCAAACGAGAAATATTTATTGATTTCATACCACACCCCAGAATACTACAAGGAACATAGTTTCAAAATCCGCTCAAAATCCCAGTAATTAACCCAACCTTACCTTTGTAACATTAAAGTCTTTGACAACAGAATGCCTTAAACACCTCCCAAAGAAGGGGTAGGCTCCTTCCACGCCCAAACTGGAGAAAACAGGAATTACCAGCAAAACCAAGTAAACTTTATCAACGTAATCCAGCATAGTACAGTAATTTCAATGACAAATGACTGCATTTAACAAGAATCTTAACAAGTGGTGAAATTGTCCCCTTTTAACAAACCAGTGAAAGTTCCGTTAGAAAAGAACCCACTAACTGTGCTCCCCAAGAGTTGCATTGTTGTCATCTTACCTCATAAACCCTGATCTGGATAATTACTCCGGTTCATAAGGATAGATACATTTGGTTGACTCATTCCTACCGCAATTTCATGGCAAGTCCTTGATTTCCATTTTCTCCACATGCTCCACAACTAAACTACTTTAGTCCAGAAAATAATGCAAGGCAGCCCAAACTTTGTTAGAGTATCTAAAATTAGATCAAAATCACGGGACAAAGGCCAACTAAACCATGCAAGCAAACTCCAGTTATGCAGGATAGCTGGTTAATACTGGATTGCACGTGGAAACCAGTTATTTTTACAGAATCTCTGATCTCAATTACAAAGGAGAAGCTTTACTTTCCAGTCAGTCACCTCATTTGCATGGGTCCATTGTCAAATTGTCATCCATAACAAAGAACAATGACAGTGTCATGAACTCTATAAATAGCTCCCTTTCCACCAAGGGGATGAGGCATCTAATCTGAAATTGGAAAGGCATCCATCCACCTTTCATGATCATGATCTTGACTGAAAGTAATGATCTTGATAGTAATGAGGTGATAATTGCTCCAGTTGGCACAAGTATCCTTCCATCCAGAAGAAGAATGTCGGACCACTTCTTTGGTGCAAATGCTAATTGTGTCCAATACCCAATATCCATCCATCCATAAGAATTAACTTGAAATTAAGTCAACCCAACTTATTCATTCCTAATCTATTTTAAGCTGCTTCAATTACAATAAGAATGAAATGAAGGTGACACAGACAAGTCAATGATATGTGAAACTACATTTTACCTGCTTGTATCTGGACTTACTGGTAATTAAAGCAAGGTTACTACACACATATCCTCTCACTCAACTTACAGATTATAGACCATGGCTTAAAGTTGAGATAGGATAAGTCACAATTGTACAGAAACTACCATTTCTTTGTCCAAACGCTCCCAACTATCTGGACACTGGTCCAGTCTTCCATTCTGGACCTTCCTAGTTGGCCATTTTTAACAAACTTACACAAAATTAGTGATCCAAGGAGGAAGGTCTTTTTTAAGAATTTTTAAAAGTTCAAGGCTTTATCTTGAATTTTTATAGATTTCAAAACACTACTAGTCTCAAATTCCCAGCTGCATCATTCTATTTTTCACGGAAACCTCCGACATGAGTGAAGATAGGGATAGAAACCTGTCCCGACGGGCTTCTAGAAGGATCTCCATCGTCATTGATGTAAGTTACGCCCACAGTCACACCCACCCACTCCGAAAAATCAAGTAATTTCCCTTCCTTCTACTTTTTCAGGCAAATGACCGCGTCTGGGCCCCAGAACGGAGATCCTCCTCCATATCCCGGCGTCAAAGTTCGACCTCCGACGGGAAAAAGAGCCAAGATGGAGGCATCTCCAACGTCGCCTTTGTCCGGGACGAGGCCGGAGGACAGGTAAGTCTCTGACCACTCACATTAGCAAGCTTATCATTGACTTATCTTCCAGATGCAAGAAGTCCACTTGGGCCACGACCCCCTCGTCCGCAGGAAATCCGTCTCCTACCTCAAAAAAGAGATGGAGATAGACTACCACGAAATCGAGATCAACACCTTATTCAACCGATACGGCAGCCATCCTTCCAACGTGAGTGATAACCTCTTATCTTGCCTATTACCCGGGTTCTTAACCTTGTCTTTTCAGGGCCTTGAACTGGAACAAGTCGACAAAAACCGGGAGAAATACGGTCGCAATGAGCTCACCCCTCCAAAGATGGAGCCAATGTGGATGAAATTCATAAAAACGTTGCTTGGCGGCTTCCAGCTTCTCCTATGGGTCGGAAGCATCCTCTCCTTTGCCGCTTATATAGCGCAATCTTTTCAAAGTGGAGATCCACCACCGGACAATGTAAGACTAGTTTTAGACTTGTGCGCTGCGCGGTAAAGTTCCAATCCTAATTTGTCTCTCTTTGCCCCAGCTCTACCTAGGAGTCGTCCTCGCCGTGCTAGTCATAGTTTTAGGAGTGTTTACCTTTTACCAGGAATATTCTAGTGGCAAAGTTATGGAAAGCTTTTCCAAAATGGTGCCCAGCTACGCGAATGTCATTCGTGGCGGGAAATTTGGAAATATAAACGCCGCGGAGCTGGTAGTAGGAGATATTGTGGAAGTCAAATTCGGCGACAGAATCCCAGCCGATATTCGCATAGTGGAATGCTCGGGATTCAAGGTGGATAACTCATCCCTGACCGGAGAGTCCGAACCGCAATCAAGATCCGTTAATTGTACCGATGATAATCCCATGGAAACCAAGAATCTCGCGTTTTTTTCGACAAATGCCCTGGAAGGTAACTATATAGCGCTCTAGCCGCCAATTTCAAATTTAAACTTTATTAATTTGCCTTCCAGGAACTGCCAAAGGTATCGTGGTCGCCGTAGGTGATGGCACTTTCATCGGCCGTATCGCGGGTTTGGCGACCGGCATGGATTCCGTGGATACTCCAATGTCCCGAGAAGTTTCCTACTTTATCAAACTCATTTCCGGTGTCGCCGTATTCTTTGGCGTCGTTTTTTTTATCGTTTCTCTCACCATGGGGTATAACTTCATCGACGCGGCCCTCTTCCTTATCGGAATCATTGTCGCCAACGTACCGGAGGGTCTTTTGGTGACGTTCACGGTAATTCTGGCGCTAACTGCGAAACGCATGGCCTCCAAAAATTGCTTGGTTCGGTAAGGATTTTTGGATTTCTTTAAATTTTGAAACTTCCGCTAAAACGTTTTCGTTTTCAGTCAATTACATGCCGTCGAGACTCTGGGGTCATGTTCCGTCATCTGTTCCGATAAGACCGGAACCCTAACCCAGAACCTTATGACCGCGTCGCATCTCTGGTTCGGAAACCGAATCGCTGAAGCGTCCGCGGATGCCGGAGAATGTGATCCGAATGAGGCCGGATTTTCCCACTTAGCCCGGGTAGCAACGCTTTGTTCTCGCGCAAAGTTTTTAGCGGATCAAGAACATCTTCCTGCTGCAGATCGGTAGGTGGCGCTGAGGCGGTTTTTTCAAAATTATCCGCATAATACGAGCCTCACACTCTTTGATTTTCCAGGAAAGTCAACGGGGATGCATCCGAGTCCGCGATTCTTCGCTGTATGGATGTCCACCTAAATGGCGCCGAAAAATACCAGGCGCTCCGCCCCAAAGTGTTTGAAATCCCGTTTAATTCCTCAAATAAATGGCAACTGTCTATTCATACCCTTGGGGACGTCAACGACCCCAGATATCTCATGGTCATGAAGGTAAATTATTACTAATGTCTTCCTTAATCTCTTCCAACCCCATTTCATGACCTTCCTGACCTTTCAGGGCGCTCCGGAACGTATAATTGACCTCTGCACGCAAATCCGCATTGGCGACACGGTCCACGAGCTGGATGACGCTTGGAAGTCAACTTTTAACCAAGTTTACGAAGAAATTGGGGGCATGGGAGAGAGAGTTATTGGTAAATTGACAAATTCTCAAGTTGCCTCTGCAAAAATTCGCAAATTGCTTGCAAAAATCTCAAACTGTCTTATTACCAAATCTCAAACTTCTTTATTGCAAAATCTCAAATTGCCTCTTTACAAAGATTCTCAATCTTATCGCAAAAATCCCAAACTAATTGCAAAAAATCTCAAAATGCCTCTTTGCAAAATCAATCCTATTGTTCTCCAGGTTTCTGCGAGTACCTCCTCCCCCTGGATAAATACCCTCCAGGCTCCCAATTCGACTCGGATGACGTTTCCTACACCAAGGAAGGTCTAACCTTTATCGGACTCATTTCCATGATTGATCCACCCCGACCCGGAGTGCCCGATTCTATCTCCCTATGTCGCGAAGCGGGCATTAAGGTCGTAATGGTGACGGGTAAGGCATACTCAAGAGCTTCTCATCAGCTTGATAAGCAGCTTATCATAAGCTACAAATTTACGTCCTTTCCCAGGCGATCATCCCATCACAGCCAAAGCAATTGCGAGGAAAGTCGGGATTATTAGTGAAGGTGTTTAATTTTACTTTGTTACCTAATTGTGGCCTAATTTGTAATTAAAATTACTTCAAACTTGCGCTAACTAGGAAATGAGACCGTGGAGGACAAGGCTAAACGATTGAATATTGATGTGGAAGACGTGGATCCAACCTCATGCTGTGCTGTTGTCGTCAATGGGGCGGAATTATTGGAGATGAGCACGCCAGAGTTGGATGATGTGCTCAAGTAAGTGCTTCATAACTGACCACTGGTCATTCATAACATAACTGACCATTAACAAAATGATTCATAATTAAGTGTGATAAAGAGATCAACTAGTTAGCCACGTATTTTAGCTAACTTTGAAATTATGCACTCTGGTTTGAAGAAGATTTTACTGAACTAGTTTAATTTTTTTAGAAATTTCCGATGCTTAGAAAATGCTCTTACTTTAATTGATGAAATTTAAATTAAATTATGCTACACACCCAAATCATGATGAAATTACCCGTATTTTTCAGAAATCACACGGAAATCGTCTTCGCTCGAGTCTCACCCCAACAAAAGCTTGTCATCGTTGAAGGATTCCAACGCCTGGGAAAGGTAAATTGGGGCAAACTGTCTCTTTAAGTGACTCTCTCCGCTCTCCCGGCAAATTTAAACCTTCCTCCATTTTCCTTCCAGGTCGTCGCCGTAACAGGAGATGGAGTCAACGACTCTCCCGCCCTGAAAAAAGCCGACATCGGGATCGCCATGGGAATATCGGGCTCCGACGTCTCGAAACAAGCCGCAGACATGATTCTTCTCGACGATAATTTCAGTTCCATCGTGACCGGAGTGGAGGAGGGTCGCCTAATTTTTGAAAACCTTAAAAAATGTATTTGCTACCTCCTCGCCGCTAACATGGCTGAGCTTGCGCCATTCATTGTGTACATCACAATTGGGATGCCGCTACCCCTGGGGACAATTCCCATGTTGGTTATCTGCATTGGCACGGATATCCTGCCGACTATCTCGCTAAGTTATGAAAAGGCCGAAGGCGACATTATGAAGCGCCCGCCGAGAGATCCCGTCAAAGATAAATTGGTCACGGATAGGTAATCTAGGCACTTATTGGGCATTCATTTAACATTGAGCATTAAATTAACATTGGATATTTGAATCTTCCCGCCCCGCGCCCAGGCTAATCTCATATTCCTACGGACAACTCGGTGTGATTGAGTTCTTTGCTGGATTTTTTACCTATCTCGTCATTCTAGGGCAGAATGGGTGGTGGTTTGGGAGACTAATTGGAATTCAGGGGAAATGGGACAACTCTGCAGTTAATGACCTCGAGGATTCTTACGGACAGCAATGGGTGGGTGGCGAATTTATGCAAAAAAAGCTTGCAAAAATGCAAATTAATCTTGTAAATCTTGCGCAGAGTTATTCTCAACGTAAAATGCTGGAAAAGACATGCTGGACCGGGTATTTCTGTGCCGTCGTAGTTTGTCAGTGGGGTAACGTTCTCATTTCCAAAGTCCGCCGGGCGCCTTTGTACAAGAAGTTGTTTGAGTGAGTGAATATACTACTTAGTCCTTCTTCCGACCTAAATCCTCTCTAATTTTGATCTTAATTTTCTAGTAATTGGGTCATATTCGCCGCAATTCTGGCCGAAACTGGGCTAGCCTGCTTTCTAACTTACACTCCGGGTCTAAATTATGCAATTTCCTATATGCCAATCAAGTAAGAAACGCTACAAAACTAGGAATTTCAGTCCAATACTAATTGATTATTAACCAATTATTATTTTAGATTCTACTGGTGGCTCCCAGCCATTCCCTTCTGCATATTTTTAATGCTTTATGATGAAATGCGGAGACTCATCCTAAGAACGAAACCTACTTGGACTTGGTATCAACACGAGTTTTATTACTGAGCGGAATTTTAACTCGCTATTCTTAACCATTTCGTGGAAAAGTTACTCCTAGTTTAATACAGTTCTTAATTTTTAATTATTTTAAAGTCATTTCAAACTCAGAAAAGTAGTTTATAATGTTGAATGGTTCACGCTAATGTCATTCCAAAAAGTATTCGTAATAAAGTTCTTACAAATATTCTATCCCTGAATGTAGCAATATTTCAAAACTTTTAACGCTAAATCCTTAAATTACTTGATAATCACCTTATCCACTGCATGCAAACACATCATAATTTCAGACCAGGCACCGCACCCTCCTTATTTTAAAGTTACAGCGAGAAATTTTGCGTATAATCATACTCAATTGTGGGAATGACGGCTTGAACAAATTTCAGGAATATGATGAGATACATATGCACACCTAGCTCTTTCCCTCCTTCTGTTACCGTCTGAATTATCTTCTTCATGACTTCGGCATGTCTGTAAAATGCAGTAATAATTAGTTAATTGCCCTAATTCTTGCCTAATTAAAAAATAATCAAGATTCAAAACCAATGTTCACTCACCGACAGGGATGAACTGAAGCCGCAACGACGCCTCCAAGATGCGGATGACTTTCCATTGTCACAGTCTTCTTGGCATGATCCTGACTAACATCCTTATACATTTCCTCGACAGAGAGCACCTTTTGTTTCTGCAAGATCAAGATAAGACAGTTATCAGTGAAACTTATCATTATATTTGCCTCAAATATCATTTCCTCCTTCTCCTCACCTCATCATACCCAAACAACCAAAGTCTTGGAGTCTGATAATATTTATCATAAGTAATTTGCATGTCATACGTCCGAGTCGCCACAATTTCCCCATGATCACCTCCACCCGCTCCGGAACTGTCTTCTCCGGAAACCACTCTTGTTTGGTTGTCATCCTCATCTAAAAGTCCGGCTGCCTCGAATTCCTCCATGTCCACGGCCACCTCTTCATCCTCCTCCTCCACTGAAAGAGATTTAGCTTGGGATGAAGTTTGACCTTTTGACGCCGCTGGGTCAATCGTCATATCTTTAACGCTTTGATTAAGGCTGGGCTCGTAGTGATGAGTGTCCACCCAACCGCCGTCTTCGTCACCTTCGTCCAGCAGCACCTTTTCCTGCTCGGTGTTGTACTCCATCTGGACAAAATTGGCGAAATTAGCAAAATTACAGGTAAATCACTGCATAATTCTGCAAATAATGTCAGTAAGGGCTTACCTGTTCACATCTTTTGTAGCACGGAACATTTTTAGTGATGAGGAATTGCTTATCTTTCGGAAGATAAGACTTGGCTTTGCTCTCATCTCCGGGGACCCATTGCCAAGTTGGGCAGTGATGAACGAGATGGTCACCTGAAAGAAGGAGGACAAAATTAAATTATCTTCCAAGTAATTGACAACTTATCCATGATAAGCGACCAATAACTCAAGAATTCCGTATTTTTTTCGTACCCGCAGCCACAAACTCTTCCGGCGTAATTACTCCTGTCTCTTGGAATTTTGACTCTTTCAAAACAGGTGTCAAGTACTCGGCGACGTTGAGGGCGGAACTTTTTACGGAGTTGACGATATTTTGCATTTTAAAGCAGGAATTTGGGATCCTCAACTAATTGGGATGGGATGCTAGTTCTACTGGAGACTGGGCGAGATTCCTTGGCTTGGATAAGTTAGTGTCAACTCTGTGGAGCCCAAATAAATTGTTTAACTAATGATTAAACATTATATGTCACTACAAAGGATTTGATTCATTTAAAAGTAACAGTGATAATAGAACATGACTCACTCCACTCTCCACAAATTTTCCTTGATAAAATAAGAGCAGCAGCTGGTCCAAATAAGTAATTCTTCAACCTTTTAATCCAATTGTAATCCAATCCAATCCAGCCAGATTAAATAATCCAGATCAAATACAAATGATTCACTCCTCCTCGCTCCGTCTGTAAATCCCACAAAATATTATTTAGATCATCTTGATCTTCACCTATTACCCTCTCCTTTCTTACCAATTCCTCCTACCTAATTATTAAGTAGTGGCTGGATATTTAGATTAGAAATAGAATTCCGATCAGAACAAATGTTTGTAAAATCTGGACAATCAGTCAGCAGCTGACTTTCGTTCCCATAAATTCTCACCTGGCCCCAAAATCGTGGCGGGAAGGAAGACTACCAACATTTCCATCACGTTTGTTATTGTTCTCTGCCTGTCCGCGACAAAAGAACGTTGGCGCAATCTATTCTGACCTCACTCACTGTAGTCTCCATCATCTCGCCAGGAAGGACGTGTTCTCGTGCTGGATAAGCCTTGGATTTTGGATAAGGTAAGATCACAGCCTTTATTGTTTGGCCAATTGTTACTTGTTCGCATTTAATTGTTAATATTGACAATTGACACTCTCCAATTTATTCCCTAGAACTAGAAATGCCTCCACCCTCACGAAAGAGGGGCGCTTCCACCCGCACCCCAGCTCCAAGAACCGTCACACCACCTCCACATCCACCTTCATCTCCTCTGCGACGAAGTCCACGACGTACTCCAGCTCCATCTCCACCCAGAGCCACACCCACACGCCCTCCTCCATCTCGCCGACAACAACAGAGGAGCCCGTCACGAACAATTCCTCAAAATTTTTGGGATACAATTGGTCCCATATTTCGTGACATGCCGCTGCCACTCCCATCCGGGGATCAAAGCCCACCTCCACCCCCTGTCACTGTCACACCCACACCACCACCCAAGGCCACACCTAAACCTCCACCCACTCTCACACCACCGCCACCACCCAAGGTGGCGAATTTTACAATTCTTTTTATACTTTAACTTTTAAAACATTTAATATTTGTTTATATCCTAGGTCACACCCACACCACCCATTGCCACACCCACGCCACCAACAGCAAGACGAGGACGTCGACACCGAGGCACAGGCTTGAATTGGGAACGGATTGCACAAGCGTTTCACGAGATTCAGCCTCCAGCCCAAGATCAATCTCCTCCTCCTCCTGCAGCGCCGCCGTCTCCTCCTCCTGGCCGTCGAACTCCCTTCATTTCGCCATCCACCTCTCCAGAGCGGAAGAGAGCTCGACGAACTCCTCAAGAAACTCCCACAGCGCCACGAACCCCAACTCCGCGACCCAGATCTCCATCCATCTCTCCCTCCGACACGATTCCCATGCCACGACGTCGTCCCCACAGTCGGGAGGGAGGAACTGGGCATATTATGGAGTTTAGCTCACCCTTGACTAGGTCGCCGTCTACTCCATCACCACGCCAAAGGACACTTCCAGCGACAATGACATCGCCACGGTCACTCCCTATCCCAACTCCGCCAGACATTGATCCCGACTCGGATCCGAGAGAGATTGACTACACCGTCTGGAAAACGTCAAACTGGTACGTTCCAGCGGATGAAAGGCCGAAAGTCAGAAAAGTTAAGGGATCCGACTACAATTACGAGAAACTTAAGAGTCTGGACGTCCAGTTGCGAACCTTGGCCCTGGAACAGTACCAAGCTGGAGAGAAACCCCTGCTGATGCTGGAGGAACACAGATTTGTTTATGGACTCGTCGTCAACATTGTTCCGAATCGGGTGAGGACAAAATTAATGATTGATTATAAAATTTTGATAAGCTAATTAACCTAATTTGTAATTTTATTTCTCTCCAGTTTTGTACAAATACCGAGTATCGCGTCCACATTTGTGACGAGACGCTGGACAGTGTGCTCGTGAGAATGTGCACGTCGTCCCAGAATCGGGAGAAAGGACCCGAAATCCGGGTGGGAGACGTGCTCCGAGTCCACAGAGTCATGGTAAGTTTTAAGGTCACTCTTATATTAAAGGAATATTTGGGAATCTTAACAATCATTACTTATTGTTTCCGACTTTTATTTAATTTTCAGGTCCAACAAGAGCACAACACATATCGAGACGGGGAGGAGATGGTTCTCAGCACGTCCCCTCACTGGAATTACGTCGTTTTTAGACTCACCGCAAATGCTATTGAGTACAACACTTGCGCCAAGACGATTACTTTCCATGATGGTAGGAAATACTTAAATGTTACATACTCTAATATAATTATGCTTTTATTAGAAATCAATTATCATCTCTATTTCAGATAAGGACATCCCCATAATCCAGGGATTGCTTGACCTCGCCAAGAAACGGATTGAAGATGGAATCCTCCACCTTGTTGATGAAGAGGAGGAGCTCCTATTTCAAGCTTGGGATGGAAACACCACCACGACAACTCTGCCAATTGAAAACGATCCCGAAGTCACATTGCCACCTCAAAGTCCGATCGCTTCTACTTCTCAATCTGGCGCGAGTCCGGTCGCTTCTCACTCCCAGACAAGCCCTGGAACTCCAACATTTCGCAGCGGAACTGGCGCAAGTATGGAGCGTGGTCGAGGCAGCGCCACTCGTCGCCAGCAATACACACCCCGATTCCATGCCGCACCTCCTTCCTACCCAACCTGAGTGAGACAAGACTTAACAATTTGATTTAATTTAAATCATTTAATTACACTATAATTAATTTATGAATACCACTCAGCTACGTAGATAGACAGACGTGTAATTTATTTGAAACTCTGCTAAAATTATTAAGTTGAAACGATGCGACGATTAAAATTAGACATTCAACTTTGAATACTATTGCAAATCTGTATTTATTTCAATTATTTCCAAAAATTGAGCCATTTATAGAAACATCATTACATTACAAAAATAGACAAGACACATTTCTACCCGATATCAGCTTATCCTTAGTAATCACAGTGGACGAACTAAATATTTCTATCATTTATAAATAATTTATAACTCCTCCTTCTTCCTGGCACCCAAGGAATCTAGTTGGGACTCGATCTTGTCCCAAAAATTGACCCGATTCCCCCAAGGTTCCCTCACCACCTTAGGAGGAAGGTCTAACCAAAACCATTTCAATTTTGACGTGCCTCTAACCTCATCCGGACCTATCGGGAGCCAGGGTGTGGTCCAGGCCGGCATATTCATGGAATCCATTAAATTCCTGGAAATTACACACAAAACCTTAATATCGGTCGCACCGCGGGACGCTTTAAAACCTTTAAATTCTTTCTTACCCCGTTTTTGCATAGCTTCCGTACAACTTGACCAATTGCTTGCTAAACCTTTCCTCGTCCGAGTCTGGCGTTAGAGGCGGCCACCGGTCAGAATTGAAGAGATACCGCATATCATCCCCATGACTGAGTAAGATAACACCTTATCATCCATGATAAGTACTTATCATTGATTCTGACCTACCTAACCCCAATCGGAGTCTTGTAGACATCCCCATAATACAAGTTAAGGATACTCCAGGTCCCTTGAAACCCCAGAATGAAGGGATAGACTGGCGTGTACCTGGCTAGAAGTAGCGCCGCTTTTTTGACGCCATGATTAAAATAACGATCCGAGTATAAATTTGTTAAATTGGTCCAAGACTCCCGTCCAATACTCCTCCCACCAAAGTAGAAACCTCGAATTGTACGAGATACCTCGGTCAGGGACTCACTCGTGACCTCTGACCCCTCACTCCCGTACAGCAGCGTTATCGGCGCCACAGTGTTCCAATCTTCATTCAAATTCCGGAGTAGCTCCGGATCCTTCATGATTCCTATTTTAAATTAGTTTTTAAATAATCCCGCCAAGCGCCACGAACTAAATTAAATCACCTGCCGCATGAAATAGGAGCCCTTCATCACTTGCCACCCCCATTATAAAGGGGACCTTGTTAAATCTCCCTTCTTCCAACAAAGTTAGCGGTTCCTCTGCTAAAAACACGTCGCCCACTCCCTGTCCGGGTCGGAGAGTTTCGACAACCGGCGCAAACTGACACAACGGATCCACGTACCATTTCTAGACAAGTGTCAAATGTTAATTATTCGCCAAAAATGACAATTTCCTCAAAATTCGCCAAAAATCCACTCACAGCCAGCCTAATTTGGACAATCTTCCTAAAATCCAGGCCTCTTAAACAATCCGCGGTCGCGACGGACCCTTCTGCCAGTCCCGGACAATCCAAAGCTTCCGCAAGTTCCTCCGCGACCGTGGCCGGATCCCTTAGAACACTCCAAGGATTCAGGACACTTCCCGAATTACTTTGAGCGCGATGGAATAGTCCTCCAGAGGCTGGACTAAGAACCTGGAAACCCACACTGGCGCCCCCAGCCGAAGTTCCGAAAAGCGAGACACGAACCGGATCCCCACCAAAGGAGCGAATGGCGCCCTGGACCCAACGCAACGCGAGAGCTTGATCCTTAAGTCCGGCGTTTCCTTGAATTGTGGCGTCTCCCGTGCTGAGGAATCCTGAAAAATAGAAAAATGGAGGTAATTTACACCTTACCCCTTAGGAAACGGGTCCATAATCTCACCAAGGGCACCCAGCCGATAGTTCAAGGTCACTAGGATGACCCCTTCATCCACAAAATAGCTTCCGCCGTAAGCTGCGCCCGTCCCGAACTAATTTTACGACACAAACTTGCAAAATCTCGCCAAATCTTCGCCAAATATTGTCCCCAATTACCTGGTAGGCTCCCCCATGAATAAATACAACCACTGGATACAATTCTTGCTCATCTTCATCCCCTGGAGGCTGCTTATGTCCCCACGGCACAAAAACATTGAGAAATAAACAATCCTCCTCTCCAATCACGCTTTGAGTGGCACGATCCCACTGGGGACAGGGAGCCCCATGACTTCCCGCATCCCGGGTGACGTCTCCCCAACCCGGCGCTGGAACTGGGGGCTGTGGGTGTGGTTCCAAATCAGTAATAACTCCAGTATCTCATGCTTTATCGTTTTAATTACCTCAAATCTGGTGACAATCCGACCATACGGGATCCCTTTAAATGCGGCGTAACTTCTGCCACCTCGACTCGTGTGGAGACTTCCTTTCAGCTTCCCTTGCGGCGTGGCTACCACTGGGGACTTTGTTTGACTCCCCACCGTCCCCAGAAACAGCTGAGGACTCAATACTAGGCCAACTATTAGTGTCAGGAGATCTGAAGCCTTCATTTTTGTAAATTGGTCACCAATACACTAACCTTATCATGCAAACTGGTTTATGTCGTAAAATTCCGTCTCATTTTTATATTACAGACATTTTGATATCGTTCAAATTGATGGAATACCATAAAATATTGGGCTTATCCACGCACTCCAGACGAGATATAACTCATTAAACTAATCAGCCTGTTTTATGCAATTGACCCCAGTTAAGGGTTAATTACAGTTAACCGTCGTGTCTCAGACTCTCACAATGCTTATCCAAGTTGGATAACCCAACTATCCACCACTTCTGCCGTATTACACCACCGGTTATCCAACCGGTTATAATAACTGGAGTATGTTTTCTCTAAAAAGTTGGCAAGCTCTCCGATACATGACATGAACATTAGTCAAAGGACCTACATACAAACCGGTGACAACTTTACCAAGGTAAGTAAAGAAGGAATAAGTTGTTAATGCTACAAAAATATTGTTCTGTCTCCTTTCCTTCCTCTATAAATAAATAGTTTTGTAGATATATGCTACAAAACTACGGTCTGGTTTACACGCACGTGAGTGAGTATGAACTTGGAATATCAACCCGAAATCCGAACTGGAATGGTTGCAAAAATAACTGAGTTTGTAACCTGATGACGCAAATGGTTGGATTATCCGTAAAAAAGCATGACCATGCATCCAACTATCCTGGCTACAGAGGAAACATTTAAGGTTTATGGTTTAGACAACCAATTGCCAATTACGCAATGCACCGATTTTTGCAAGTAATCCTAAATTGCTAAACCTCTTCCTGGGATATACTGGAGTTTAGCATAATTGTTGGATTCTGGAGAAATGTTGACCTAGATTTGATTCATCTCGGAGTTAGCGTCTCTGATTTACGGTCTCACGGACAAAATGAGGCGAGGTGAGACGAGAACAACTAACATTCTGCTCGTAACTTACTGGTTTGTAATGAACTGAACATACTACTGTAAAATATAATGGTCACTTTATTTTCCAAGATCATCATCATCATAACCCTGGACCTTAGACAATGACACAGGGCGCATTCCCACAACAGCAACAGGCTCCACAGCAGCATCCTGGATACGGATTCGGAAAACATATCTGCTTATCTGCCCCATAAACTGCGGAATCAATCAATAATCAGTCAATTAGTGCATTATAATCGATAATTATCCAAATTCATTGATTTCTGTCTACCATAAAATCTGTCGACAACATTCTTCCACGTATAATCCACTCTCACCACGGGAATTGTGGTCACTGCCTGTCGAAAGGTGATAACCTTGTAATCCTCCTGTTTCATCATTTCCCCCACATATTTCTTCGCCACAGTCGTCACTTCCGGTTCCGCCGGGAACTCCAGAAGCCTCACATCCTTTGGGTCACTCAACTGACTCAACACCACATCTGACCATCTACATTGATCCAGAAGCTCGTGGGAAAGGTCACCCTCGCCCCGAGCCGTGTCGAATGTCATCACATCCAGGTCACTGTCAGTATATTCCAGAGGACGACTTTCATCATTCCCTCACACTGGAGACAGATTAGCCACCCCCTCCCTCCCCGAGCAAACTGTACAGGTCACTTGAGTCCTTGACACATATGGCAAACCACAAAAGCAGCAACCCTAAATAGTTGGTAATCCCATTCCATTTAGTGAATTTACAGCCAAACCAAGTTGATAGGAAATTAGTCAGGCCTCACTTTCCCATCGGCACCGCACGCCCACCAACTCCAAGACAGGCCGGACATCTGAGGTGAACACCAAGGAATCTGTCAATTAAATCCTAATTTATCCCACTAATTACACAGTTTTACTCACACATTCGTCCCATGGCCGCCACACATGTTACACGTTATTTTACCAGTGGCATCTGGAAATTGGACAGAAAATTTCAAATACTGACCATTTCCACATCTCCAGGGCCCTTAGTCTTTCTTATCTTACCACAAGTGGGACATTTCTGGATGGCGGAAGTTTCCGCAAATTCCACCACCGCCTTGGCTGGATGTGCTGGAGGAGGTGTGACGGAAACTGACCATTTTTCTGGGCATGGTTTCGCTGGAGGGATGTCCTGACTTCGGAATGGGACGGACTTCGTTCCGATGACCCTATTTTCCACAAATGTCTCGAGAATGTATCGATGCGCGGACATGGGCGTGATGGTGCTCATAAATAGGGCAGGTCTCTTATCAAAACAACTCTTTTTGGAGTTCTTCCATTCCAGGACGGCGGTCCGGATTTCGGGCTCAGACTCTGGAAATGGGGCGACTCCAGGTCCTGGACCCTGGGCGGAATCCTCGTCGTTGGACTAGGTTGTGGAGCTAATTAAATTGATCTGTTTTTGAAAGGAGGCCATTTCTGGAAGATCCAAGAATCACTACAATCTGTGATGAGCTGACTTTTCTCAAAACTCATTTTTTCAAAACTATTTTGTCTTTAGGAAATCCTACACTTAAAAATAATCACCAAGCAAATTCACAGGCAAAAATTTCCTAGATTTCGGACCAGTTTCTGCATAAATCCGACATTTTCAAAAAATTGGAATAACGCACAACAAGAGTAACGTCCTAATTTCCGGCTCATTTATTTATTACTCAAAAATTTATTAGTTCACAATTCATCCTCTCACTCCACCCACTGCACGATAAGCGATAAGCCCTTATCCTGGCACACACCACCCTTCTTTAGACAATGACACAGGGCGCATTCCCACAACAGCAACAGCACCCACACCCACTTCCTGGATATGGATTCGGAAAATGGACATCCCTTCCTGCCCCATAAACTGGAATCAATCAATCAATCACCAATTAATTAGGGCATTATAATCGATATTTATTGAAATTGACGGAATTTCTGCCCACCATAAAATCTGTCGACAACTCCCTTCCACTGGTAATCCACCTTCACCACGGGAATTGTGGTGACACTCTGTCGAAAACTGAGAATCTTGATATCTTCCTGCTTCATCATTTCCCCCACATATTTCTCCGCCACTGCCGTCACTTCCGGTTCGTCTGGGAACTCCAGAGGCCTCGGATCCTTGGCGTCACTCATCTGACTGACCTTCACATCCGACCAGTGACATTGATCCAGAAGTTCGTGAGAAAGGTCACCCCGGGCCGTGTTAAACGTCTTCACATCCATTTTCCAAGTGACGGTGAGAGTATTCCAGAGGACAACTTGAGCCACACCCTCACACTGCGTACAGTTGAGCCACCCCTGACAAGCGCACACTGCACAATTCACCACTCCCCGTCTCCCACAGTACAGACAGGGGTAACGACCCCTAAACAATTATGTAATTCCCTGTAATT
>JAAXNX010001074.1:0-20313 GCA_036491905.1 Folsomia manolachei
TGGTCATAGCGATAGTTTTGAGAATGTATGATTAACTTGTTATCATAGTAACATTATTTTATCGCATTGAATGACTGGCTAAACAGGTTTACTTTGACAGGTTTACTTTGATGCTTGGAAGTGTAAAGGTGGACCATCCCTTGGCAGAGGTCTTGCCATCTTTTACATGATTTTGGCCCTTGCTTTATAATAAACTTTAATTAAAGAACAATTTTATGTTGAAAGAGTTAAATAATTGGCATTCTCACGTTTAATTTACACTTGTTGAAAAAATTCATGGAAAACATGGGCATGACACAAAAATATGACTGGGATTTCAATCCACTATTTCTACAACAAAAGAACCATTTCCTTTTTTTCTCTCAGTTGCATTCCTTGGTGCACGCAATTAGAAACTACATACGTACCATTTTCCGTAGCAATTAGTTGCAGTCCAATGTTAAATACGCATAACAAGCTAATTGACAATTAGTAATTATCAACGGATGAAAAATGTTATCTTGTTGGCAGTTGGCGTCCTTGGTAAATTTCATAAGTCTCATGAGGACAAAACATTTACGGGGCAAGTTAAAACAAGCTGGAATTTAGTGGCGGCAAGATTTAAACTCCAAGCCATGCATGAGCATCAAATCCAAAAAATTGACTTCTCAAAACTTCTCATCTTTTGAGCTAGTGAACATTTTTTAAATTCCGATTATCTTTGGCGGATAACCATGGAAGAAGCCGTGGATAAGGAGAGGGGCGAGGAAACTGTCAATGCCAAGTTATCCCTGGAATCTGGTGGTAAAAGCCGACGGAGTCGTAAAAGTCGAAAAGGAGGTAAAGGCAGTGGTCGGGGTAAAGGTCAAGAGTTGGATAAGTCTCCTGGACTCGAACAACAACCCCATTCCTTGGAAAACAGTGCCATTCAGGAAACTTGTTTTGATTTGGGAACCTTACTCAATTCCGTTAGTGAATTTGCTCAACCAAAGTCTAACAACGTCGACGCCAAAACAACACCAGCTGCTAAACCGTCCAGGAAGGAGGATAATTCCTCCTCATTGCCTGAGGGTGACAATCGACGAGTCTTTGAGAGACTAGGTCCCTCTGAACCAAGGGAAGCTGTCTCCAGAATTTGGGAAGATGCTGATGATGTCGTATTTATGAGTGGACTTCGCCTTATCACGCCCCTTAAGTCGATTGAAGATTTCCAACATGTCAGTCTCATGATAGATGTAAGTGTGTAGATAAACTTTTATTAAAGGATGAAGAGTATTAATTTAATTATTTTTGGCAATTTGTTTACTTCTAGGGATTTGATGAGTGTGGTATTGAAGAGTTTAACCCACTTCAGAAAGCCGTTGTGCCACACCTGACCCGAGGGGATGGTGGGTGAATCAATTTACTTGTTATTAAGTTAATTACTTCATAAATTGTTTATATTAATTCCTCAGATTTATTCATAATTGGTGGAAATATGAATGGAAAGAGTTTGTCGTATCTAATTCCAATTGTTGGGAGATTGCTGGCAGAGGGTGGGAGCAGGAAACAGGTTTGTGCTTACGGGCCTAAATTACGGTGTGAAATCTATTGTAAATTAATTTTGATATTTTCAGCTCACCTCAAACAATCCTTCCGTCTTGATTATTTGTGCTGATGTCGTGTCCGCGAATCGGATAAAGGATCATCTGGCTGCCCTGCTACAACCCCGTCTACCACCCCTTCTACAATCCCTTAATCAAGGTGACGTCTCCTTCGACGTTATTTCAACATTTCAAGAGAGTCGGGAAACGGGAAAATTGCAGTGTGGGCTTGGACTAACCATTGCAATATTTCCTATCTCATTTTTCTACAAAATGATATGCAAATATCCGCATCGTATCGACTTTAAAGAGTAAGATATCTGGAGTAAACTATTGCTGTTTCTTGCGCAAGTGACTCATTAATTTGTTGTTTTTAGCTTGGATTGTTTGGTGTATGAAGACATGCATTTGCTCACCACCAAGTATCCGAATGAGTTTGATTTCATCCGAGGAAAACTGATTGGAATAGCTGCTTCCAAGGGTTTCAACTATCAACGAGTGTTTGTCGGCCAAACTTGGTGTGATGACGTTGAGCAGATTTATAATACCCTTAATCCTCTCCGCTTTGGGAATAAAGAGTTTCCGGTGGACAGTAAGGAAAGATGTGGCTCCGCCGCCACACTTTTGATCTACTCTTCCAACCAGGTCATCCGATATTCTGAGGTCGGCTTTCATTTCCTTCACGCAAAAGGCGACTTGGAGAAAATTACACGAGTTCACGGTGAGGAAACTAAGGATGATACAAGAGTCTCGAAGTTTCAGAGAGTATTTTATCAATCAATTGTATTTATTACCTTCAGAGTTGTTGTGTAGCGTTCAACTTTACTACCATAAGCGTATAGTCGTCGCCTGTTCCACGGCGGGTGTTGCTATTGCAGTGTATAACAGTCTCCTGGATAACGTCGGGATGTTTTCTTTGTCGCTGGCGGAAACAAGTTCAGTCCAAGCGAACAAGTTTAACCGTAAGGGATCCAATGACTAAAATTTAGTGATGAATTTCAATGAAATAATTTTATCGTTTACTTTTTGTTGTTTTGTTAGAGCTAACGACGGATTGGAGTAGGTGTCCAAATGATAAGCAGCAGGTTATGGTTCTGAACGACGAAGCCCTGATGTATCTCAATATTCGAAACGTTACGTGTCTAATTAACTATGATATTCCGATGCTAACTTTCAAAAGTGCAATTGGAAAGATGTACAACCCAACTGCGGAACGATTCGCTTGCTTTTCGGATAACATTCGAAGTATTGCTGAGGAGAAGTCGATTCCGACAATGAAGTACACCAGACAGGTTGGTTAATTGGTTGGTGGCGATTAAGGATGAAAGTGGGTTGATGATATTAATTGATGTAATTATTTTTTCAACTAATTTATACGCAGGTACTTGACACATACTTTCTGGTCACTGGGAATGAGCCAGTCCTAGCAAAACTTTGCGAATATGGGAAATTCCAAATGGGTTCACCTATTCCAGATGCTCTGAATTCCATGGCGGATATTGTAAGCTTTTATTAGCTCGATGATAACTAAACCAACGCAGCAAAATTACGCATAGTACTCTTTATTTATTTACTTTATTATTGGTATTTCTAGGTGCAAGGGAAGACGCAGGGTTTCTGTAGGAACGTTAAGCTTTTTGGACAGTGTCACGAATCTGTTTGTCAAGACAGGCACGAAATCCTTCTTTCAGAGATTAGTGAGACCCCCCTCGTCCCAAGAAGTGGATGGGTAAGTAAAATGGGTGTGAAAATTGCCCTTGTTGGTTGCTTTTGAGCTGCAATCATATTTGGTAAATTGCCAACTTTGTACTCGAATTCAATTATTCCTGAAATTTTGACCCGTATAGGTTGACATTGTTGTTGGGCAATGTCTAAATCCATCACACTACACCGGACGGATATCTCGATTCTACGGTGCCAACGATTCGAAAGGACCCCGCATCTTCGATCTTTCTTTCGAAATGTTGCAGAAAATATTAAAAAACTTATTCAAATGTTCAAAACCAGGAGAAAAGTCCTTCCACCGGTAAGCCTTCACGAGTCAGTATTAGAATTTTCTTTTCATTAAACTGTAAAATTTGCAAGACTTAAAAAATATTTTCAGAGTTCCTCCCTCAACTTATGAAAACGGGACGTTATGCGTCGTGAAACATGGACCGGCCAGTTTTTTTCGCGGAAGAATACTTAAAATTGTGTCCAGGAACGAGAAAAGAATTCCCAAGGCTCTCCGAATATTTTGCATAGACGTGGGAATATTTCGCACTCTGCAGGTAGAGGACGTGTATGCTCTTCCGGATGTAGTGAATTTGACGTTGCAACCGCAAATGGCTGTGCAAATGATTCTCTGCAACCTTCAGCCCACCGATGGACCGAGCTACAGTAGAAAAATTGCATCTCGTGCCGGAAAGGTCACCGTTGGTAAAACTCTTTGTGGCAATGTAAGTCAGACACAGAAAATAAGTAAACGCTGTACACCGTATAGCTGGAATTTTCAAAGTGCAACTCTTTTTGACAGATTCAATTCTCGATGGGTGAAACTATCTGGGTTCTTCCACTACTGAATGAGGCACTTGACCAGGGAAATCGTTCCTTGATTAAGAACCTCAGTACGCGGTACTTTGCCTCAAATAGCTCCATCCGTATAGCATTGATTAGGAATGACATTGCTTATGAAAATGAGCAACACATCCGGCAAATCGTAAAACTTGCGCTAGTCACAGGATTCCGTTGTCCGAATTTGGATGCTTTGGATACTCCAATGAAAAGTGAGTTCTTACTGTAAATTAAAATTTAAGAAACTATTATTCAACAATTTTTCTTAAATGATTCCCTAGATCCGGTGTTCATGTCAGACTTTTACAGGAGGGATGAGAACACTAGTCTCTCTTGGGCACATTTGGGTCTGACCAATTCCACTGGCTTGGACTTTGGGGAAAATAACGAGATTTGGGCAACATTGACAATAACTCCCTATTTGATTTTTGGCACTTTTGAAAAGTATAATAAATTACGGGAAGAATTAAATGAGGATCTGGACGCTGGCATACGGGAATATGTTCAGTCGGGTACCCAGTTTACGGAATGGTATACTCTCGGGCTAGTGGTGGCAGTGATGAATCGTTGTACTGAAAAGTTAGTGAATTAATTAATATGAGTAGTAATACTTAACTGCAGTGTTTATATTTCTATTTTTAACTTTGCTTGTGCAGATGGGCTCGAGGCTTGATAACTGCCATTCGACCAGGGACTTTGCCGACGCTTGAGGATTCCGAATATGACGTATTTTTTGTGGACGTGGGAACTACCCAGATCAATACTCGAATCACAGAATTGTTTCCAATGCCTCGAAAATTTGTGAGAGCGCTTCCTTTCCAAGTGATAGCCTTCGGTTTGGGACACATTATTCCAGTTTCTAAAAAGGGACATGAGAAGTCCACATGGACCCAAGCCACCTTCGAAACATTAGCCGACATTACTACGGGACGGGAAGCAGACATAATTTTGAATGTTGTTGTAAGAAAAAAGAGGAATTTGTACATTTCTATTGTTTACTAACGAGGCAATACTTCAATTAATTGTAGGCGGCTGAAAAACTTGATACACACTATGATCCAAGTAGTGATTATTACATTCCATGTAATTACTACGATGCCGTCCTCCTAACCAAGGAAGGACAGGACATTGGAGAACGTCTCGTGAACGAGGGAGTCGCCGCTTTTAATGAAGATGGACAACAAACTGTAATCCAGGCCAGAAATTCATTCACGGCTAGTTTTCTTAAAGCCAATAATGACGGCTCAGAGAGGCAACTCGCAGCCGAAGCAATGTTGCAACTCAGCAGGGATCATCATGCCTTAGGAAGTCAATTGGAAAGAAATGAGGGTGAAACCAACAAGCAAGCTTTCTGACAAAATTTAGTCTTATGATCCTAAATCTTTAGAGTACTTTTTATTTATTGCTTTGACCATTATTGCACGAAAATGGGACGTGTCAGAGTAATTATAGGTTTGAAACAAAAGTATTTTTTACTGTACGTGACTTTCTCTTGACTTATTTTTAGGATATTTACAATTTAAAAAGTGACTATTGCAAAAAATTGTAAAAATAAAATACTGCATAAAACTAAGTATTAATTTACAGGTATTAAAATTTGCAAACTTACGCATTTACTGTACAACTTAAATTATTCTTTCAATACGTTAATCTTTCCTAACTTCACCAATCCTGGAGGAGGTTGAAGTCCATTTTGAGATAACAGTCCCAATTCCGGTCCAACACTCAAAACATTCTTCCTTTGATCGGCACACCCCTTTACAGCCGAGCTCACGGAAACCGGTTGAACCATGGCTGCAAAGGCAAGTCCCATTAGAAACGGATCATTCGCCTGCTCGGGAGGAGGGAGACAAAATTCTTGTCCCGATGCCATAGTCAGGGTCCACGGCACATTTCCCGTGAATGCGAAGGACGACACCGGAATTGGTGTGGGCAGCCGGATACTATCTCCTGGAAGATGAAAAGTTATGCCAAGGAACATCGACAAATTTTGACCTTTCCTCAATAACTTACCTGCCACAAAGTGCTCGTCCCCTTTCCACTTCTCGGTGTAAAGGGAGAGTGACGTGGACTCCATGTCAGAGCCGGCCAAGTGTCGAATAACCGTGTAAAGTGCGGATTGATTCATTTCCTCGTTGTGCAAGGAAACGCATAACATTCCAAAGTTGCTATTTCCAAGAAGACCATTGGTTATGTCAAAGTCTGGGTTTTCCTGGGGAGGTTCTGCTCCTGGTCCGTAGGACATGTTTCCATAAATTATCCATCTGTGAGGGACAGGGTGGTAAGTAAGGAACTTGTCATGACAAAAAAAATGTACAACTTACACTCCTTTCTCGATACAGAACGATTTTGCAACCCGTCCCACCGTGGAGTTGGCTTGGATGTCGAGATTAGTTTGGTAAAAAGATTCCCTCTGACCAGAGTAGTCGGCGTTGCTGAAAAATGTTATTTTTTGCAGGTTTTCATTGGCAGGGACAACTTTCCCTTGGGTAAGTGGAGAAAATAGGGAAATTAATGGGAGGAAGAATGGAATTAGGTTTGCTAAGTAAAGGATCATGGTAACGCTTTGAGCTTGATATTCTCAATTTTTGCGTTAGACTCGTTTCACTGGTTAATGGATTCAGACTGTGATGGTTTTGACAAGAAAACGATGGGTTTTATACTGGATTGATAACTTATTTCAGGAAGTTCATGGTATTGAACTTGATCTATTTGTGTTTTTATGGAAATGCGTAGCAGGTTGCCACTGGCAGTCGAAACTGGATCGTACGAGTACTCTGAATTAGTGTTTTATCTAGTTGAAGGAGGTAGATGAACTTCAGACAAAGCAAATAAATATAGTTGACAAATAGATAATTTCGATTTCATTTCAAGTGCTTGTTAATTTCCATGCATGAGAACCAGGTGCTATCTATCTCTTATCCGATGTGTGACAAATATCAGCAGTTTTAAGTTGAACAAATGTAATTAACTTTTGTTGATGTGTCACAGGTTTGTATTTGTAATTCTAAGTCGTGTGCGTCTTCTGGTTAAAAATTGCGTTGTGGTGCTGTGGGACCACAAAACGCAAATATTTAATAATCCGCTTCTTCCGGAAGCTTATCCACTGAACAACCTTTGCAAATATTTTGGAGTGTATAGAATGGAATTGCAAATTCTGTTTTAAGAGTGTAACATGAACTATGTATTAACCAAGCTTTGTTAAATATGCGATTCATTTTGAGGTATCTGAAATACGCTCACCATCGCAAACTTGTTATGATTCATTCACGTGCTTCTGTATAACAACTCCCAGTAAATCATTCATATTACTACGCATGGAGTTATGAGCGAGGTTTGCGTTTGCAGAACTGTTTTTTCGTCTTTTTTATGTGCATAAAAGTCGTAATAAAAACTACAAATTAAAAACGGTTGACAAAGCAGAGTTGGATTAATATTTTCAGCCTAATCTTTATTCTTTTAAGTTACGTCTTTTTTATGTGCATAAAAGTCGTAATAAAAACTACAAATTAAAAACGGTTGACAAAGCAGAGTTGGATTAATATTTTCAGCCTAATCTTTATTCTTAAGTTGAAACTTGAGTTAACAAAAGTTTTAATATTCTTTTAATATTAGCATCGTCACAATTTTATAAGTTCCAAAATAAACTTTAGTTTTCTTCATTACAAGCTTCACATTGCTGGTCCACGCTAAAATCTCGTCCCAAATTAAGATTATACACCAGGGCGTGATGATCACTGATAGGTTCCCGTGACACGACCACACCATCGACATGTCCACTGCTTGCTACCACCTACAATTATTACAACTTTCTAAATCAACTACCCTTTTTCTTAATTAATTTGAATCATACCAAATCCAAGCAACCACCCCGTTGATGCGTCCTTGTGGATCCGGAAAAACAGTGGCAATGTCAGCCACAAATGTCAACAATTCCGCCAAATAAGGACTATCGCTTCCCTCCCACCAATTAAAGTCCCCAACCAAGCTCCACCCACAATAATCCAGTAGTTGGTCCCGATACGCAGCCCCGATATGAATGAGTCGGTTCCTCACCTCAAAATCCACGTCCTGGGCAGCATCGTCTCCTGTTTTAATGACATAAAATTTTATTAGCGTCATAATTTGTGAATAATTTTGCAAAAGAAACAGCCCAACCTGAAGGAACCGGACGCCTGTAGACAACCGTGAAGGCGTGTCGTGTGACTCTGGCCTCATTACAAGTTGTACAATTCACCCTTGTCAAAATATCCGTGGTCATAATATTATCGCCAAAATCCTCACTCGGATTACGGACCAACTCCAATAGACTCCCGTTGGAGAGTGTGGTTGGACGCCAAGCAATAAGAATGCCTACCACCTCGGCGACCTTCCAAACCTGTTCTGTCGTCGCCGTAGGCATTGTCGGGATGATGTCCGGCATCCCGATCTTGTCGCCAGATTGTCCATCCCGTTAATCCCAATCGATCCGCGATATTGATGTCGTGATGCCCTTCTCGCAGCCATGTCTCAACAATTGCTACTACAGCAGGCTGATTTCTTTCTATTAGGGCCCGAAGTCGTCCTAATTTTTCATTCATGGAGGTTGTCGAATTATCCGGGTTAATGCTTCGCATGTTGGCGTAAACGACGGGGATCTCAACTCGGGCACAGATGCATTCTTCCTCGTCAGAACTTTCAGATTCTTCCTGGGTCTGGGTTCCTATTAGTTAAACTAATTTAGTTTCGTGGAGTAAGTAGAAATATAAAGGGTGATAGTTAAGCTCTGATTACTTTCTGTCTGGCGTTGTTGGCGTTGTTGGCGTTGTTGCTGACGTTCACTTTGGCGTTGGTGTGCTTCACTAGCCTCCACCTGTGTGGGAGCGATTGTAACGTTGGGGCGAGCAACGGGTTTTATGGATGCTTGAACTTTTCCTATAAAATATTTAAAATATTAAACAATTGTTTACTTCGTCTACGTGCCAGCGTACCTTCCAGAGCATCCGCAGCTTGCCAGAGTTTGCTAACTTGTCTCATTTCAGTAAGGGTTTGGATTTCAGGTACAATGCCAGACTGAGCTTCGGCTGCCTCGTAAATTACAGCGGCTTGGGCCCTTAATTCGCCAGCTATCATATCATAGAAGTAGTGTAAATATTTCATACTTTGACTCATATCAAACTTATAGTAATCTACCTTTAACCAAGTCAGCCTGAGACTGCATCATTTTACCCGACCCGGCCGCCCCACCCCCAGCCACAGTTCCTTGTGGGGCTGTTAATCTTCTCACCACAGTTCCAGCACTATATCCTGCAACCCCGTCTGCCACTGGCATCAAACACAAATCAAAAATGTCTCCAGGATTCGGATTTGTCACCGCATTCTGAACAGCAGCCACATATCCACTCGGTGTTCCAGTGACGAGGCTGGTACTCGTGTCAAGAACTGCGCCTCCTGCCATCCCTCCAGCCACGGCGCCGACAGGACCACCCAATAAAAATCCTCCAGCCCCACCGGCCAGCACTCCGGTTGTTCTTGTGGCACTCTTCATGGCTTTGTGACCTCCCTCCTTGTCCCCACAGGCGTAGTGGATGACACCCTTGGCATGACCGACGACCGGGATCCCATCTGCGGCGTTGAGAAGACCCTTTCCGCAACGTTTTTGAGTTTCTAGGGCTGCGTCAGTGTCTCCGGCTAGGAGATAACCTACCGAAGTTACCTGGCAAGGAAAGATTTATTGTTGGCATAAAAAATGTACCGATGTTTCTTGACCTTACCTGTGAAACTACGGGGCATTCATGAAAGAAATGTTCCTGTGTCCGAGCTGCTCCTTCGGTATCTCCACAAATTAGTTGGACTCCGGATTTAGCCTGGGAAATAACCGGAATGGAATCGGTGTTACCCATGGTGGAGTTGGTTAAGAATGACGGAATACGATTGAGACTGTTTTAAGTATTTTGTGGTGGGATTTGCTAGTAACTCATGAAAATAAGAAACATTACTAAAGTGTTACGTAACTGATGTCTGTTCAGTTGGAGAAATGGAGATGGTTTTAACTGCAGATAAACATGTAGGAATGAACGCCCTGTCAAACATTGAGTGTTTGATGAATTTATGTTCATGATTTCTGAGAATGTTGAATCAGTTTGTCCTTCAATTTAAAGGATGTAGATGTGTGAACTTCACAATGGAGTTGGTGGATTTTTACACTTGGTTCATGGAGATTTATGAAGAAAAGCAGACATAAGATAGGTGCAAGTAATGTCTTAAAATAGATTTTTGTTTAATCAACATTTAACTAGTTTCATGAAATATCAAAGTTTATTTGGTACTGTGCAAAAATTTTAGGGATTTCAGTCTTTGCAAATTGAAATAAAAATTGTACATATGAAATTCGAATGGATAATAATCTTCTATATTTAATAAGGGTGTTCATAATTTTAACACAGTGTTCCTCCATAACTTAGATATCTATCTTACATTTGTTGCACATGACGAGAATTGTAGAAGGCCAAGCTGGAATTGAAATTAGTCTATTTTATTGTAATCTTTTGTATGCCCAACTTTGAGCTCCATTATTCTTTTACTTCAACTCGTTGTAGTCAATTGGTTTGTGTTCAATACTTCCAAACTGACCCGATAGAAGACGATACCGATAAATATGCAAGTAATGCCAGAAACATTATGTTGAATGCAAACATATTCATTCAGTAATCGTTATTACTTAACTATATTCATGTATTAACTACATTCATTTCGTTGGTTCAGAAAATTCTTACTTTAAATTTTCTTGTTCATCGGGTTTAAAATATAACATTAAACTAAATTGAATATAAAAATTTTCTAACGTAATTAAATTGTCCTTCATCATTGAGTGGGCATTCAATTAAGAATCCAACTTAGACTAAAAACAATGGTTCTAATTGTACATTCATCTTACCCTAATTCCATCCTTGTACCTAACTCCCAAGAAATAGGAGAAAGTAGGGCAAAAATGTTTAATCGAATTCCAAATTTCCAGCTAATTAACAATGGTACTCGTACCTTGTGAAAGTCTCCAACCAACTAAGTCCACGTAGCAAATTGTACTTGACAGGAGTTATTATAAAAGGCAGGAAAATCAATCATTCCGTTACACATTCTACTTCAGAGCTTATCCAGATTCACTCAAAGTTATTTCAAAAAATTTCTTTCTTCACCATCAAAATGAAGATGATTTTGACCTCCATTCTCTTCTTCGGAGCCATGATTGGAGCTGCGGTAGCAGGAATCCAAAAAAGGGGTAAACTACCGTAACCACAAAAATCCTGACTCCTTACTAATTTGATTGCAACGTTTCAGGTGTTTGCGTTTGTCCATTTAATTTGTCCCCGGTTTGCGGCAGTGATGGGATGACGTACGGAAATTTATGTGAGTTGCAATGCGTCGGGAAAGCCAGTAACCCTCCCGTAACAAAGACAAGCGACGGAGCGTGCCCAAAAAAGGGTAAATTCTATTTAATAACGTTTTTTCTTGATAATTTGACTGATTTTTTTCCCTACATTCCGTTTTCAGGAAACTGCGGCATCTGTACTCAGGAATACCGACCGGTTTGTGGGAGTGATGGGATCAGTTACGGAAATAAGTGTGAGTTTGAATGCGCACAGAAATCCAACGCGAAATTAACCAAGACAAGTGATGGAGCATGTGGTGATGGTAGAGGTAAATGGCACAAAGTTTTTTTATCTTGATAACGTCATTAATTTGAACTTTATATTTTTTAGGTGCAGGTGCCTGTATCTGTACCAATGAATTAACCCCGGTTTGTGGTAGCGATGGGAAGAGCTACGGAAATCCTTGTGAACTGGATTGTGAAAAGAAACGAAATCCCGCATTGACAAAAGACGAAGGATGGAAATTGTTAGAGGAAATCAAAACTTGCAAAGTCATGGGAATTTTATTTATTCTCATTTTCTTTGATGAGTAACAATTTGCATGAATAAAATAAAATTTGGCATTCAAAAATTTTGAATCAAAAAGTGACAAGCAAGTTGCTCGTGTAGTCAGAAAAGTATTTCATGACTACTGGCAATAAACCTTTGTCAACGCGACCAAACGGGCCAATTTCAATGTCCAAGGGTCTCAATGACTTACACAAACGACGGTCATACTTAGCCCGAAGATTGAGTTGTCTCAAATATCCTCGAGAATTCTCGAATATCTTGGCAGCATACGGTATCAAAGTAAAGACAAATACGGTGGTCATATTACAAGTAATGGGGACAATTGGGTAGAGGATAAAGAGAAGAATTTACCCATTATCCGCCGTTGGAAATGTTTCATCGAATTCAAAATCGCAGGAGCAACCTCAGGTGTAAAAGACATTACAAAATGCNAAGAATTTACCCATTATCCGCCGTTGGAAATGTTTCATCGAATTCAAAATCGCAGGAGCAACCTCAGGTGTAAAAGACATTACAAAATGCATTGCCATCAAACAAGAAGGGAGGAACAACCAAAAAAGAAGGACAAACATTTGAACAAAGGTCAATCCTTTGTTTTCATTTTTCTGGGGCGTGGCTATAGTTCGTTTTGTAAACCCCAGACAAAGATAAAAGAAACAAAGTATTGTGTGGATCAGCAGAACAATGGATGACATCTTCAGCAAAAACTTATCCTTGGGAGAAAGTAATTTCATTCTTACTTGTTGTTGGGATACGAGGATTTTGTAGGGATAAATCGTTCTGGTTTCGAAACAAAGGGCAAACTCTTTCAGAACTTTCCACATTGCTGGAGTCGACATTGTTTTTGGCGTCAGGGTTATTTTATGGTTTATTCGCAGTTGTTATATTGCCTTGAATAAATTTTTTGAACGGTAAAATATGCCAAATTTCAATTCTCAAGACAAAATGACAAATGTGAACATTTTTCAATGAGACTAGACTTACGTAAGAGTCATAAACTGTAAGGTTGGATTTCTAATACACAAATTCCAATTACTAGGTCAGAATGACTTTTAATATTTTATTGGATTGGGTTGGTTGTCATTTGCTTAAAAGCAAGCTCAATCAGTTTTCATTAACCAACATTGGACAAAAGTTAGATTCTCCAAAACAAATGAAAATGTTCAACTTCAAGCTGATTACTTTCTTATTCCATTGAAGTAATTACTGAAGCCTCTGATTTTTACTTTGGAACATATTTACTTTGGATAACAGTATTGTTGGCCATTTGATTTAAGTTGCCTACAATATAAGGCTGAATTTTTTTGTAGTTGTATGTAAGCATTCGCTTAAAGGGTTACAAACAAAATTGTTTTCATTCCCGACATTAATCGTTAATGTTGAAGGAAGGTCCAATCAAATACATTTCCGATAAAATTTTTTGAACGGTAAAATATGCCAAATTTCAATTCTCAAGACAAAATGACAAATGTGAACATTTTTCAATGAGACTAGACTTACGTAAGAGTCATAAACTGTAAGGTTGGATTTCTACACAAATTCCAATTAGTTTGCTAGGTCAGGATGACTTTTACTTTGGAACATATTTACTTTGGATAACAGTATTGTTGGCATTTGATTTAAGTTGCCTACAATATAAGGCTGTATTTTTTTGCAGTTGTATGTAAGCATTCGCTTAAAGGGTTACAAACAAAATTGTTTTCATTCCCGACATTAATCGTTAATGTTGAAGGAAGGTCCAATCAAATACATTTCCGATACCCAGTTGCTTATCATCACCAAGCACATTTTATTATAAAAATAACATAAGCATTAGAATTTATTTTAAGGTTTCCATATAAGAGTTCTTCACTCTTTGTCCAGTAAACGATGTAGTGATGAATGACAATGAATAGTCTATCTCAGTAAATCACAAAGACCATCTTATTCACGCAACCCAGAATTACATTATATTGCACTAATCACGTAATTAATGCTAATGACCACCCGAGCAATTCCACAATTTCCAGAGTTAACTCCAGAAAACTTCCTCTCCAAAAACTCTTTATAAAATGTTGTCGCAAACTATTCTCAACCTTCTTTTTACTTTCCTAGTCCCAGGCTTAACTCACTCATCCCCCACCTGTGACTCAGCCACACCCACTCCAGCACCCTTGGACTACTCTCTTCTGGAACTGTTGAATCCCTCACAAGGGTCCGAGGGACCTTTACACAGACTCGCAGCAGCCTCTCCTCCCTGTCCAACAGTCCCAACCCCAAAACAAAAAGGGAGTATTTCCAAATTGATTCAGACCCACAAAAATTTTGGTCTTTTGCCAAAATCCTGCGGTCAATCTCAGCCAAGTAGCCATTTCTTTCGGGTAAAGATTGCTGGAGGAAAGGATGCCGGATTGGGATCCTTTCCGTGGATGGCACTCATCGGATATTCACTCATTGGAGTGGGAGGTGGGTGGGTGTTTCGGAGAAAGTAAAAAGATTTGATGAATATAACCGTTTTTGAGCAGGGTCCCGTGGTCCTGTGAAATATTTGTGTGGTGGAAGTTTAATAAATGAGAATTACATCTTAACGGCTGGACATTGTCTCGCGGAGGGTTCCGTGCCACAGGGGAATGTACCGTGAGTCCTTTTTCGCCCAATATTCCTAAATTTGTGAGTAAATGTCATTAATTAATGTCGCAGAGTAACCATCCGCATGGGAGAGTATAACCAGTCTGCGTCCACGGATTGTGGGACATCTTCTTCAGACTGTGCCCCACCCACCGAAGACATTCCCATTGCGGAAACGAGAGTTCATGAGGGCTTCAATCGGAATGGGACGAATGATAATGACATCGCACTGATTAGATTGGAGAGACCTGTCAAGTTTGGAAGTGGGTGAAATAAGCTACAAATAATTCACAATGGGAAGGTAGTGAATATTGTATTTTCCTAGGATTCGTTTCTCCCGTTTGTCTACCCAGAGGAGGACGGAAGCTAAATATGACGGGAATGACGTTAACTGTGGCAGGTTGCGTATTTGTGTCTTATCAGGATATAAGTTGGTAAGCTTTACAGAATACAAATTTGTAGGATGGGGTCACACCTCGGCCACATTGAGACAACCTGCGGAAGTCCTGCAAAGTTTGGATGTTCCCTTTGAGACCAAATATAAATGTGACAAGGTTTATAGAGATTTTTTAGGAAGAGATGTCGACGAGGGGAGGGTAATATTCGGAAGCATTTGACATTTGATGAGGATCTAATTATGACATGTTTGAAATAGTTTTGTGCTGGAGGTGTTTTTGGACAAGATTCCTGCCTTGGAGATTCTGGTGGTCCACTAATGTTTGGGGAGAAGATAACCAATGAAACCAAGGCCTTAAGTGAGGTTTATCAGTTAGGTGTGGTTAGTATGGGTCCGGGAAATTGTGATAGTTCAGAACTGCCTGGACTTTATACTAATGTTTATCATTTTATGCCCTGGATTTTGGATCATATTCACTAAAGGGGATTGCCTTTTAATACCAGAAATAAATATTTCTTTTCATGTCGTCAGTTTGTATTAAGTGTAGAGCAAATTAGTCAGTAGAAATAATTAAGTTAATATTTCATTAAGGGCGAATATCTATGGTGGTACCAAATAGTCATTCATCTAAGGTAACTTTGTTTACTTTTCCGAGATCCTTAAGTAACATATCCCTTATAAAACTCACTATCAGCCGGATATTGATTACTTATCAGATTCCCAAGCTCGACGTTGAG
Source organism: Folsomia manolachei (assembly GCA_036491905.1). Classification (NCBI taxonomy): domain Eukaryota; kingdom Metazoa; phylum Arthropoda; class Collembola; order Entomobryomorpha; family Isotomidae; genus Folsomia; species Folsomia manolachei. The sequence continues at coordinate 15,776 of JAAXNX010001074.1, forward strand.
ATAAGCTCAAGAGGCCTCAGTGAGATTATCAATAAATTCCTCTCTTATCTCCCAAACTCGCCGTCTTCAATTACTCGGTCGATCTTGTTATCAGGAGCTTATCACCCTCTTATAAGGAACTTCCTATAAGTTGTGACGATGATAAGCCTTGGAATTTGTGGCTCCCAAAGAATTTTCAGTCACAATGAGCGATCTCTCGAGAGCACTAGTGCCTTATCGTTCCCCTTCTGTGCCAAGAACCAGGAATATCTCGTGTGCTCAGGAAAATATCCCAGAAACACCCTCGTCACACCCACCAACACACCGAAGGCGACATCACTCCCAACCTGTGACCTTGTCCGTGACCTACTTCTACCAACAACCTTACAACTTTTACTTGAGAGCGAGAGGTAACGAATAATTTTGGGATTTTTATTTTTAAAGCGTGGATTTTTTGAGTTTCCGAAATTTTGGCCTTCCAATTTCATTCCCTTTAATTAATTTTTTTTATTTGTATTTCTTTTAGTCGTGATGGATCGCAACTACAATTTTGAGGCATTTTCTCCCTTCAATCGGAGTGGTAATGGGGGTTGTGGTCACTTCTCGAACAGTTACATACCTTTGCCCTATCCAATTGGAACGGGTCCTACCCAGGGTGGGGGTGGCAGCTATTCTCAGCAGCGGCAGCAGTCACAACCTCAACCACAGCCACGCCCACAGCAACAGCAACAACCAAACTATTGGGGAATGGATCAACAGCAGCAGCAGCAGCAACAAAATTACTTTCCTCAGAACCAGGCTCCGAATGTGAATCATTATCACGGATCCAACTTTAATTTCTTCTTTGGTGGTGCGGGAGGGTATGACCTGAATATACGGATGCAGGGAGTGGGTCAAAATCAAAATTATGAGCCGTTACCGGAAATGTAAGTTGCAATTTGGTACTAAAATTGGTGCAAAATATTGCTTTGAATGCGTGATAATGGCAAGATACTAAATTTGCGTTATGATTTTTAGGGGTGGCCAAAAGTAGAGCAAAAAACAGGATCAAAATCGTCGAAATCAACACTATTCAAGATTTTTATTTCTGTATTTTTCAAAAGTCGAATTTATAATGATTTCATTAATTTACTATCAATTCATGAACTTGATAAAGTCAAGTGTAGTGTAGTATGTAACTCAAGAGCTAACAATTTGAATTGATGGTCAACTAACTACTTATTTACCGTCGTATTAGATGTACTAATATTAGTATGTAACTTTCGAATAGTAATTTAATAATAATTAATAGGATTTACATCCAAACCACTAAACACCCACTTATATCCTGAAATAGAATCTTTTTTTATTTCGTTTTTCCATGTTGAGTTAGCCAAATAAATCTATAAATGAAAGTTTTGTTATGTTTGCATATGAAGTAATTATTCATATCTTTACACTAAGTTTAGGGACACTTGTTTCTTGATAGTTAATTAAGGGACATCCACTCGAACCATCCGTTTTCATCAGCTTTTTTAATATATTGTCCACCACGCATATCATGCAAAACTGAAAATAATAAGTAAAAACTATGATGCATGCCAAAGTTTTAATGAGATTAGAATGGCTGGCATTTCTCATTCTTTTAATGAGGACCTTGCGATTGTGGTGACAGGGTCGGATTACTTCTATTTCGAGAACTTGACTCACGCATTTATCCATACCCTGAAAATATTCACAAGTTTTGAAAAGTTGAAGGACTTTCCCTTTCACCAACTCTCAATCAGTGACCAAGAGTTATTAGTCAAGGGTAACTAGTGGATGAAGTGAAGGGCACACCTTCATCCAGAAAATGCCTATAATTGTGACAGAAACCCTGCCGGATAAGAATCCACCCTCAGTCTGTGGACAGAGTTCAATCGCTCACAAAACCATGAAGAATTTTCCAATTGTTGTAAGTTTCTTCGTGTAGCTTTTTGTACCAAGTTTCTCAAGATAATTGGTCATGTTTTTCCTTTGACAGGTTGTCCTTACTGGGTGGTGGTTATCTTGGCCCGTATCCGGAAATAATGGCCTGATTTTACCCTTTGTTCCTGGGCAACAGATATACTCCAACCCATATCGGACAGCATCTCAACCTCCTCAATTATCTGGAAACTATCCCAATTTCCAGACGACCAAGGCCCCATCACCTAGTTCAACCAAACTATGGTCCAGGTCACAACAAATTTGGTGGATCCTTTGCTCCCAACAATGGTCAAGGTCAACGTGGAGGTCAAGGTCAACGTGGAGGTCAGCCAGTGCCCAACTTCTTTGGCAGAAACAACGCCAAAAAATTGCGAGGTTCCATTTTCAACCATAATCTAAACGTAGTGGATGGTCGGATTGTGGCAGGGACGAATTTTAATAATAACAATGACAATGAAAGATTTGTGGGAGCGGTGAGTGGTGATTTAATCATGATTTGTTTGATATGAGTAAAACTTGAAGTATGCATTTTATTTTGCAGGTCTTTAACCACAATGATAATGGCATTCGATCAATAAATTTTAGTAGTGCCGGAGATGGTTCACCAGCCATAGAGCAGGGTGGTTTTAACAACAATGTCAACAACAATAACAGCAATGGAAAGGTTGTTGGTTCAGTGAACAATCATAATGCAAATGGAAGGCTGGTTGGGGTTCGGGATTCGAACTTTAATAATAACAATCAAAATGAGGATGGAATGGGATCCTTCTTTAATTACAATAGTAATGGGTGAATTAACTGAATTATGACTTGGTGGCAGTTTGTAAGGATGATATTGAATGATAAATACTTTGTTTTCATTAGATATCGGTTGTTTACATGTTTTTATTTTATTTTGACTACAATTCATGAATGTCATTCCATTATAATCCATTTATATTTGTTGGTCATTTGTAATTCGGTTCTCTTTTTGAAATGACACAGTATAAGAATGCGGACAAATGCATCTAAACAAATTCTTTTTGAAATCCTTAATTGGCAAACACTGACAGTAAAACATACGTGGCGATCACCCCAGTCAATTGTTGAATTCATTATTTGAAAAATTGTCCAAGAATATTCCAATCCGGTTGACCCACAATCATCTTCCCAACTAGGCACTGAAAAAATTGGGGGGGCTGATTAGTCTGCGATAGAAGGTCCTGCACGCATGGATCTTGTAGAAGAAAGTTATCCACGTTCTTATCATAAGCATCCCCTTTTGGCCTTCCTCCGAAACCATGGCAATTGTCATACGGGTGTTGGTAATGATAGATCGGGCTCCATGACGTCCGGCTTCCTGCAAAATTTGAGCAAGCGCCGCAATCCGGAACAAAATCAGTTCCACAATCAATAGGAAAATAATATGTCGACGTTTCTCCGAGCGTCCTTTTCAATTTCTTTCGTTGATTGTAATCCAATCCATTTGTGTCGGCAACCGCGGCAGTATACTGCTGTTCCTGAACTCCATAGTTTGAATCAAAGTTAGTCGCGGATCCATATTGAAGGGTTGCCCGAGCCTCAGAAGGTTTCGACTCTCGCACATGAGCAACGTGGCGATCAATAAGCATGCAAATAAACTTCTTCCACGAAATCGTATTGATTGCAGGGATATGGTTTAGTCCATTTTGTTTGGCGAACTTCATGGCTTCCTGTTCGGCGTAATTCGAAAAAATCGGGTATAATATTTCCATTCGGTACTTATCCTGTTCAGTCTCAGTCTGTGGAGTCGAGTATTCTCTTGGAAGTGGAGAAGGTTGATTGTTGTGCAGCATTTCACCAAAAAGGTTCTGTTGTGATGGATTTTCAGCCGGTTCCATTTGGAGATGGCCCAATTTCACATTTGAGTCTGGATTCAGCTGCACAGGGGTCAAGGACGGTGACACTGACAAGGTCGATTCTTCGTCTGTGAGTGTGGAGGAGTCGTCGCTATTCTCACTGTCCGATGATGTAGTTGAGCGTGGTGGAGAGTCACAAATAGCACTAACATATTCTTCGGGATCTAAAAATTCAAATAATTCTTAACTTTTAGGGTTAACAGGCAAGGAGGGATTAACATAACCTAACCAATCAATCTACACTTACCCAAGGTAAAAGAATACTCGAAATCTTCCACAGAAGCGGCCAGATTCCCGTCATAAACTCTCAAAAGTAGATTCACAAAGTTGCACCAAATCCTATGGAGAAGCCAACGTCGAGTCTGTGTGTCATCCACTAAAGAAAAGAAAGTGTTTAATTATAACTTTAAGTGCCTCAATCAAAGTCCAACTTACTATCAGTAACGGCAGTAACGCCACTAGTGCCAGAATTGCTTTGGACATTGACCAGTGTCGGAGTTTCTTCGGGTTTGTTGAAATACCGAGCCACATCGATCCCACATTCCACCTGTGGTTTCAATTATAAATTAGTTGGATACAGTTTATTAATATTCACAAAATAATTCCTGGAAAAATTTCGGTATTGGGAACTAACCCAGATTTCAACGAAATATTTTTTTCTAGACTAATTAGAGGGTGCTGATCACGAATATGCAAAAATTTTTGACCGGAAATGAAAAATGAGAAAGTTGTGAA
>JAAXNX010001075.1:0-20286 GCA_036491905.1 Folsomia manolachei
ATTTCCACAATTTGTCGACGACTCACCTAGAACGCGGTGCTCGGCGTATTTTTGTTATTGACGTAAAACTGGTGCGCCGAGAGGAGGAAGGTACCAACGTAGAGACACGCAGCAATCCAACAATTATACGCGTTCTGTGCATAAGCCTGATCCACATCGGCGTAGAATTGTTCATACTCATGAGGTCCGTACTCTCCGAGAGGAAGGTCTTCTACGAGGGCGACGCTTTTGGCGTAGAAAAATATTCCCATGAGTGCCTGAAAGAGGAGGAAGTGGAAGATAAGTATAAGGAGGAGGATTAGACGAAGATAAGTGACTTACCAGTTGTATCACGCCCCAAACACTGAGGAGGAGGCAGCACAGGGATAATTTAGGACCGCACAGTGCCATGGTTGGGGTTGGAATGGGGACAGTGTCCTCCTGAAAGATAAGGGTAAGGGAATTAATTGGGTTGGAAATATTTTTTTAAGGTGGTTAATTAATAATTAGTAGAATACCTTTTAAGGGTTTGGATGGAACTTCCTCCAATTCTGGGGATGGCTTGGACCTGTCTCCTTTGTGAGGGAGGATAATTAAGGGATTAATTTTGTAATTAATTTGGAAAAATAGGAGAATTTTTCGAAAATTGGGAGATTTTTAGAAATTATTTTGTTCTCTACTTTTACAGCAGTTGGCTTAAAAGGGTGGGCCAGGGTCTCAACTTGCCTCTTCTCAGAGTGCCCCAGGATTGGCTTGAGACACAGAAATCGTTGGATAATTATGGGTTAAGTTTCCTAAAATCTTAGTAATTAATAATTTAAGGACCCTAATTTGTTCGGAAACTTAAAAAAGTGAAAGTCGTCATTTATTGGGACAAAGGAGTGAAAGATAAGTGAAGTAAAAGTTTTGGGAATTAGTCACCCAAAAGTTAGCGGGAATTTTGAGAGTAGAATTTGGCAAGTGTTAATTCCCAGCAATAAAATAATAAAGTAATTAAATTCCAGATAAGTCCTTACCATTAACCAGCCTGCCTTTGGGAGGGGTCGTGATAAAAATAGGGAACTAGTGGGTGTGGGCTACTGACAAACTGTTGTATTGCACTGAAGGACTATGTGAAGTGGGAGAGAGTCAAGATTTAAAATATTTTAATTGTAATGGGGACAATTTGTGGAATTTACGCAGCGACCTTGGCCTTATCATCCTGAGAGATGGGGCGAAACCCGGCCCGGAGGTCGATAGGATATTTGACGAAAAGAAGTCGGAAACGGACGTCTTGGGTAAGGAGAAGGGATTTATTTTATTTCGAAGGATATTGTGGTTATTAAGGGACTTATCAATGATAAGTTATCATTACATGGATAAGAGCATGTAGCATTGCTTTATTTGACCGTGAGAAGGGTCAGGCTTGGCTTTGGTGGTGGTAGAGAAAGTGGAGAAAGCGTATTATACAAAATATTGATGTTTCTTGTTTGAATTGGGTGAGTAATGGACCTGGAGGAGAGTTGATGTTGCCAATTATTTATGTAATTAATATCCTCCTGCTTATTAGGAGCTAATTGGAAGACTGGCTATCATTATCCAGTGTAGTTGGCTATTAACTTAAATATTAAGTTGGTTATTTATTTGTTATTAGAAGGAAAGTCAGATAAATACTTGAATTACTTGATTTACTAAGAATCCAAAAGAAAGTAATGTTTAGACAGTTATGATGGAATGCCTTTTGTCATTTAACGATGTGACAAATCCTTTGTTATTCTTACCGGTGCATGCACAACTTCCTTGCATGGTATCATGACTTTTGCATTTTTTGCCAGTTTTTTTGCATTTATTACGACAGTCTAAGGTAGCATCCTAATTTAATGACAGTCTTCTTTGATTGCCTGTTTACCCTACACTCCATTTTTTACTGAATATTATTATTCATGCTTATATATTTGTACTAGCTCCAGGCCAAGAAGAAGAGCTGTGTTTTGGTCAAGCCCACAGCATTTAAATTAAATTGTAGTCAGCCAGCCTAGTAAAACGAGTTGCTATAAAACTTTATAAGAATAGAACTCGAGTTTGCTGGCTGCAGGTGACGTAACATATCATTACATAACTCACAGAAGTGACAAACCCAAAAAAATATCGGGTTTTTTAACCAACGAACGGGTGTGTGCTTCGCAATTAATGTGGTTTGGCATTAATTTTGCATTTTTCTAAATATGAGACTGACCACTTTCTGGTGTCATTATCTACTCGGTTTCCTCACAGTTTGCTGAAAGGTTTGGCAGATTACGGGTGTGAGAGCAGGTCCATAAATAATTTGGCCGTGTTTATTATTCTAGTGTTTGGCACGGTCAGGGTGTTGGTGGCACCAACTTGGTGCTCGGACCGTCGCAAGGTTGCATATTTGCGTGAATAAAGGTTTATATAAGTTTAGTAAAGTTAGTTTGGCTTGATTCTTGGCTGTGAGGTTGGTGGTTAAGCCAAAGCCGGTTTTAGTTTTATTAGACTTGCCCAGGTAGGTGGGTATAGAGTTAGTTTAGTAAGTTGGCTTGCAAGTAAAATAATAAGTGGTTTGATGATAGAAGAGAATAATGGTTGCTGCAGATTGTTAGATGGTTATAGAGATGACCAACCATCCCGTAATAGTGCAAGCTTGTGCATGATATCCGCATATTTAGTGGGCAGTGCAATTTGCCGACTTTATTCACTTGGACCGGATCAACTGAGAGAAACATATGCCTTGGTGCTTTTTAGAAAAGTGGATAATTAAGAAAGATAACCGGGACAGTTATCGGTTGAAGTTGGATCTGGATTAAACCTTTGTTACTGTGAATTTGAACCATTAACGAGACAGTTGATCCATATAATTTAGTGTTTGACATTAAAGCCAGCAATTGTGAGTAGTGAAAAGTGGATCAATCGTGGCTTAGCATGGCATGGATTGATTTGGGATCATTGTTAGTGAGAGATGGGATTGTATTTGATACAAATATAAACTGACAATTTAGACATTGTTAGCTGTAACAAAAGTAGAGTAGAATAGAAGAATGTAATGGGCAGTTCGTGTCGTGGGCTCAGAGCGTGCCTCAATTAAACTAAAAAGAAGAGCAAAAGCATTATTTAGTTACTTCGTTGTTGAACTACAGACACTACAATTTATTCGGGTGGTTAGGATTGTGCATGGTTTTGAATCCGGTTGTGGCTTCAGGATGAACTTCACCTGAAGTTAATAAAATAGGGTTTGGTGTGGGTGTGGATTTTGAATCCGTGTGCCATGAAACTGTAAAGTGTAATGGAATATAGTTTGTTGAGGAGTAGTGTAATTTTTAGTAACTTTAACTTGTGCTGTGATACATGGTGCTTTGTGGCTGAGGTTTCTTGTTTCTTCACCTGTGATTTAAAATTTAAAGACTTTCCTTAAAAATCTATAATTGGAAATGATAGCTTTTAACAAACCTGACAATTAATCGTACCTGAATCCTTGTGTTAGTCATGCTTCATCTTCATCGTTAAGGAATAATCTTTAAATATAAGACACAAAAAAGGAATGTGCCATCTGTCCCTGTCTTTCGGAAGTCTCATCTTACATGAAGGCTACTTAATGACTGTCACTCACTTATCGTGTTTATTACGAAACTGGTGACATTTAAATTCCAAAACGCACCTGGTCACTTAAATCCGTCCAAGAAACGAATTTGAGCTTATCTAAGTTGACCATGACCTTGGTGCCATTACGAAGAGTAAAATATTAAATAATGTCAGGAATGAGTTTGACCCGTCCCACGAAATTATTATGACGGGTCTCAACTCCAGGGAAGTGACGTCACATGCTTGTGAGGAGGAGGAGGAGGTGGAGGAATTACCTGAAGAAGAGCAGGATTCGGAGCTAAGTCCACGTGGGAGTGGGAGTGGCCGGGGCCATCTAAACAATTACTTTTCCATCAAATTCATCTTCTGTTTTCTAAATGATGCCTGTGTAAGTAAGAGCAAGAAAGAAATGGGTGTGGTTTGGTGGCTTTTGCATGACAGTGACCCACTTATTGTGGAGCACGTGTTGGAAATTGATGGATATTGATTTTTGAAGTGTGGCTTCGGCTGAATAATGGATTAAAGTGTGAAATACTTTGAAAAATGCAATTATAACGGTTTGCGTGTTGTGGACACAATTTGACCATGGCTTGAGTAGAATAAAGAGTTTGGAGTTTGTTTTGCTTTCTTTGTGGTTGGATTTTAAGGCTGTAAAATTTTGGTTGTTAATATATCTTAAGGATTGTTTGTTACGTTTTTGTAGAAGAGTGTCGATATTTTTTATGGCTTCATTTCGGCAGATAAGGAAACGGATCGGTTTCTAGAATGGAATGGAATGAAATTGAACTCGTGTAACGTCTTATCTTTCTAGTTTATCTAGGTTTAGCGTGAATTTGATATCAGGGATTGATTCATTGGCCAATGTTTACCAAGATGTCAGACCTAATTGAATGAATTGATCTCAAATTATTTATTATTTGCCAAAACGACTAGATTTCCAAGTATTGGAAGAGGTTATTGGGTCACAGGTGCTGTGATTGTTTTATGGTTTTCCAGTCAAGACAATAACAGCATTTAAAACAGGGGGTAGACTGTTGCCTTTAAAGTTAAACAATACGCATTCTCTTATTCCGTGGAGTGCTCAATACACAGTAGTTAATTAATTGGTAGTTTCGATCCAGTCAACTAAATGGGACTTATTCTGAGTCGCCGGAAACTTACATTTTTGTGCAGATTGCCCTCTAAAATCTACAATTTTAGACTAAGTTCCAATGTTATTCGATTTCCAGGGATTACAAGAGGATGGGACATGTTGCAGGTTGAGTAAAGATTATTAATTTATCGTAATAAGTACTAAAATATAGATTAATATCTCGATGCAGTGAGTCTCCATTAAAAGATCCGCATTGCAGATTCTGCATTATGACACCGTAACTGTCATTTTAGCTTAGCTCAGAGTTAGGGTGCAGTGAGGTGAAAGTCAAATCAAGTCCTCAGCTGGAGGAGAAAGCACAAGCATCCATTATTCAGCGGTGAAGGTAGAGAGTTGGGTTCATTTTGGTGTTATTTCATGTGGACGTGTAGGATATGAAGGTACTTCACTTAAAGTTATGTCAATCAAGTGGCTACACTTGACAGAGACAGGAGGATAACAGGATAAGTGAGAGGACAGAGCTTTGAACTTTCTCCTTGAACGGACACCGTCAAGGACGATGGACGAAGTGTTTGGATGCTGGCTGGTATGAAAGTGTTGTAGGTTATTATTTGTTATTTTTGAAGAATTTAACAGTAGAAAAAGTTTTAGAGACGTTCTTTCGAGAACCATTGTCAAAATTAAATATATTGGTTAAACTGGCAAGAGAAAGCTTTGTGGGATACTGGTGCTGCCGGGTGTGATCCGGATTTAGGTCATTGGTGGGTGTTTATAACTTAGGAATTTAATGGTCTCTTAAATCTTAGTATCGATTACGGTTTAGGATCGGACAGACTGTAGCCTTGTTGGCGTTGCCTCAGATGCAGCTGGAAGCTGTGCTTATCATGATTCGTTTTGATTTGATGTGTTTGGGTGCAAGGTTTTTAAAAAGCTCATTCTCAAAGAGAAGGAAGTAGCATCGTGGTGAGAAAAAAGGTTAAAGAAATCCAAAAAGAAAAACAAGGAAGTTAGATTTTATGGTTATGACTTGTGTTGATGCTTTTGGCATAAATATTCATGGACGGATTTGGCTGGATGAGGATAACTCGGAATATGCTCATTTTATGATATGTGGATAAAGGACACCCTTGTTTGTTTAGGGATAAAGGGAGTATGTGGCAAACAGCCGGTTGGAAACAGGAAGTAAGTCAAATTAAGTAGACAGGGAAGGAAGGAAGGAAGGAAAGGCAGAATATTTGCATGCGCAAAATTGGCCAACAAAACAAGAAGCATTCCGGGAATTGTGGATCCCGGAAATCTCGGTTTCTTCTTCCTTATTTCCTTTTCCAGCCTTCAAGGCAAATGGAGAAATTTAACTACGGCCAGATGGAGATTTAGACGGTTTTATGGCTTTCTCCAGATCTTAAGGCGATTCGTTATTGAACTAGATTTATTTCAGGTGAAGTTCCAGTCGAATAAGATGGGGATTGGAAGGTAGAAAACTTTTAACGAGTTATTTTGTATAGGTGAAAGTATGAGGACAAGGTGAAAGTATTCTCTGGACAGAGCTGGACAAGACCTTGGTTCTTTATTGGTCTTGCTTCTTTTATTGTCTCGTGGGAATTGTCCTGTCAAGAATGGAATGGTTGATTGAGCTGATTTCTCAATGTCAAGTCAACGTCATTGTCATTCCCTTAATTTCCCGGAGGGTATAGAAAAAGTTGCAGAAATAGAAATAGAGCAAAGTTAGAAAGAAAACTAATTTTAAAGAGGAGAGAAAGTTACAACGAAATTAATGGAATTGTAAAGATTTGTGGTCCTAAATCGAAATGTTTTTGTTAACTTTTCTGAGATGGTGAAATGTGGCAAAATACATGGGAGAAAGTTGATAAATACCCTTTTATAAGGTGGCAACTGTACTGACAAATGAGAAGTTGGCGACATGGAATTTGCATCAACTACTAATCGCTTCCAGTTCATGCCAAATGGCATTGCCAATCAATCATTCTTTTTTTAACTGGAGTTGTTGTTTTGTGCACTGGAATTCCACTGTTTTCTTTTCTAAACTTTGCGAGGAATGCTTTGGCCTGAGTTAGTTCGACATTCCAATGGGCGAGTTCATGGACAGCGAATGAACTCCTGGTCGCCTTTAGAAATAGGAATCATCAAATAAATGCCTAGATTAAGGAAATCCGGCTAAAGTTCCACAATTCCGAGTTCATTGTTGCGTGTGAATATGGGACCAGGTAACTGGTCCAGGTTTGTATTTACTTTGGTAACTTCTGAGTGAAATTATGGCCTGGCTGAGTTGATTTGTAGTCATTTTCTCCAGGTTCCGGCAGCCTTTCTTTTTCTAATTCTCGTTATCTGGGAAAGTTGGGGTTTGCGTGCATAAAATAAATGGATTGATTGAGTTTGATCATGAAATTGGTTTACTCAGGACATGGGAATTGATGGAGTTTCATTTTTTGGTTGTAGTAATGCTTGGCTCTTTCTTTGGCAGATTAAGATAAATTTAGATGAACTCAATTTCTTGTAATGTGTAGCTGTTCATTTATGGTGTCATTTAACTTTTTAATGCTCATGTTTTATCTAGTATATGAATTCAGCTCGTTTAAACTTACGTATTTAAGAGATCATGTTTCATTTTAGTATTTATCATTTACCTAAGCTCATCCAGTTAAACATCTTTAACTGCTTGGCTTTGGAATTAAGTTGGCTGTATTACATTACTCGTTAAGAGTGACTCTTTAGGTCTCCCTTCGCAATTTAAGTCGGCTTAGTATGCAGGACAGAAGGGGTCGTTGTACAAAGGAAATAAAGTACGTGAGGTAGAAGTGGACCCGAACCTGGAAATGAGCAAAGTTTTCTAGTAAAAAAGTCACCGAATGGGACAGTCCTTCTCTAACTTTGTTCAATATACAAGATTCAAGAAAAGGATAAGAAGGAATTGGCTTTTATTTGATCCGAAATTCGGATTCTTTTACTTCTTTAACAAGGAGAGTGGGAGACATTTCTCGGGTTGGAATGGGATTGTAAATGTTTTATAATGGAGAATAAAGTTAGTTCCTTTCACAATGGGTAAGTGAAGTACAGTACTGGAAGAGAACATAGGTTCAAGGCAGTTCAGGTGAGGCTAAGGCGTGATCCAATCTCTTTCTAGGCTGGCCTTGGCTGGAACAAAATGCCATGGAGTTGATGTAATAAAGGATTTGGTGTCTTTGGGTAAAGTGTTCCAAATTCAATGGAGAGATTGAAGCCTTCTGCATCACGAAATAACGAAATTTATCCATACTGAAGTCGCTCTGTATGGGATAAGTTAAATTGTGTTTTTGTTTATGTCTTAATTGCCTATTATCGGATAATGGTTACACAATGTGCGAGTTTCGGGTAGAGTCAGTTATCGGAAACTGTTCCAGCTAAAACGTAGTTTCCTTACATTGTGCTATGCTCTGGATTGAATTCTGAACGGAACAATAAAAGAAGGTGGACAAAAAAATGTTTGAGCCACTTTAGAGAAAGCTAGGTAGGCTGGTTTATTGGATTGAATGCCGGTGGCAGGACAATCTTTCATCTTTTTTTATGGCGCACAAAACACATCATTAAGGCTAAGGTTGACCTAGTTCCAGGGAGTGAAAGCGAATGCATGTCAATATTGCCATTTGTTGTATTTGTGCCTCGCAGATTTTTGGGATTTGCTGAAATTTGTTTTTAAGGATGAAGAGTGAGATGTATGGCAGCCAGAACTATGAATGAGATCGCAATTTGTGCAAATAATTACGTGTGCCATTTCATTTATGTAATTTGTTTTTGCACAAACTTTCTCTTCCTATCAGCCAAATAGAGCGAGTCTTGAAGGTTATTTATGCATGAGATCAGATTCCTGGCACTGCGGGTGGTTTGTTGTACAGGAATTTGCACTGCGGTGCAACAATTTTGCAGCAAAATGGAGTCGTTATCGCCATAATTATGTTGGAATGGATGTGTGGGTGTCCCAGGGATCATTTGCTTTGTTAGATGGATGGAGAAGGAAGATTTGCTTTCTCCACGGGTGAGTCTGGAGGACTGAAGGGAGAAAGAAATCAATATTTGCAGAAGAAGGGAGGATGACGGTATATTTGAGTGTCTGAGTGTGGTGTAGGGTCTCTCTCAAGGTTACTGGGACATGGAGAGTGAAAGCAGAGAAAGTCTAGAGCAGACAAGATCCCTTTTATATTGATTCAGGAGTGGGTTTCCAGTCTTGTTTTTAGATCGGGGACCAACTTTCACCCGACTTTCACCCCGTTTTTGGCCTGCTCTTGATCTGATTTCGTCTCCTATGAATATCAGCATCGTTTCCTGGCAGTCTTATCTTTCTTTGCTGGCGTAGAATGAGGGATGTGATAATTATTATGTAGGCTAGGCGAAAGACTCAGACTCAGTTACTGAGTGGAATGAGGGCATTGCGTTGTAACTGGAGTAAACTGGAGTAACACATCTTTTGTTCTACTTTCTCCAGAGAATCTACAGCTTCAATTTGTTATGAGCTTAGTGACTCTTAATGGTAGGATAGGGGACTGTTTTATTTAAACGGAATAATATGGTTTGAATAAATTGGATTTTATTTAAGCCAATTTAAAAGTTGATTAAAGTTGTTGTTCTATAGTCTACGGGTTAGTTAGACGGGAGGATTTTAATTAATTTTGGAATTTTAATTTTTAATTTGTCTATTCCTAAATGAGAAAGAGATATGGGAAGAACTGCAATATAACGAAAGAAGCCTTAAGCCTTTAAAAAGAAAGAATAGGTTGCTATTTCCCAGTTCTTTCTATGTATGTAAAAGAGAAAGCTTTCTCTTTTTGATTAATTCCTGCCTGGCATTGGGTAGCTGGTTGGTTGTTACTGGTTCAAAGCGTTCCTTTTATTTCGTCTATTACCCATCCTTTCGTGGATAAAAGGTTCATTACAATATGCTACATAATAGGACCTTACTCTTTGATTGTGTTATTATTCTGCCTTCATCCAATCCAGTCATCCATCCATCTAATCCTTCTGCTTTATAAGTTCTTCCAACCCACACAATTTATTCCTTTATTGAAGAGAAAGCGAGAGGATCCCATCCTCTAACGTGGTGCAGTTTGTTTGTTGCTTTTGCACGGGTTTAGTTTAATATCTTGGTGCCTGAGGAGACTCCAACTTGGGAGAAAGTCGTGCTACAACGTGGCAAAGTTTGGTGGAGAGAGAAAACAGGAGAAAGCTGGGCTTGAGTTAGAAGGAGACCTTGGTTGGTTTGGTTCAGTTGACTCTGGGAAGTAGACCAGAACAGGGGAAAGTCTGGTTGTAAATTTTACAACGTCAATGTCAAATATGACTTGGGTCACTAGTTACTGGAGTGTGCAAAACGCTGTCCTTGTAGCCTGAGCCAATTAAGTTTTAGAAAAGAGTGCAAATATTTGCAAACATTTACTATGAAAATGGTGCTAACATTTGTAACATTTTGGTGTTTGTGCTGCTGGTCAGCTAACTAGAATACTAAATTATTATGGATTCCTTTGTTAAATAAAGTTTTAAATTAAGAGTGCTAAGTCGTTAGTGACCTCTAACCTTAGTGCGCACTGCATTGAATTTGACATCGTACATCGTGTCTCAGGGTCAGAAGTAGGGTCTGGGTGTTAAGTTGGATTAAAATATTGTGTGCTCTTCTCCTGGGTCACGTACAAAGTTCTATCTCTGTCTACCCACCTGAGCTTGAAGTTACTTTTATAACTTTTATGGAATGGTTTGCTAGCCTTGACTGGTTTCGGGCAAGACAAATATATTGATTGTGATAAAGTTACTTCAGAAGATAAAAATGTACAGTTCAGGATATATTTTTGAGTCGAGTTAAAAAAAAAATTGCAGTTTCCCATAAAACGTGAAACATTTACAGATACTCTAAGCTAAGGAATGAATAAGAATGAATGAATGAAGGCGTGCGGTGGTGCGTGTAGAAGAGTCAATTACTTAAATTAATGCCGTCCCGTCATTAATTATTATCTTCATTCCATGCATACTTGGTTCCAGTGTATATTTGTCCAGCTAGCTAGGTCTGTTTTTAGACATTAATTATTTAAATTGAAAACAGTTGTTGCTACTTTTATGTGGATCAAGATCAGCTCCTAGTTTTCCATGCGTGGAAATTTCCGACTTGTTCCAAGTAGAAAATTGGACGTAGTTCCGGACAAAAAGTGAATTTACATGGAAAGATTTGCCAACTTGGCAAAAATTAGATAGCTTGATCTGTGTCACACAAATTGTGTGAAATTAAAGAGTGAGATGTGACTGGATCGTGATATTCTGTGATGTGGCACCATATTTGGATGGATTTACTTAACTTACTAACCAATATATAGCTAAGCTAATTAACGTGGAAATATGGTTTGCTCCTGGGATTTAGAAAGGATTTGCCGACTGTTTGTAAGCATTTTGGGATGAATTTGTTAAAAACTTGGTTTTCATAAATAGAGTGGTTTTTTGTGGTTTGATTTTGATTTTTAAACTTGGATTTTATTGATTAGTCATGTGAGTTATTGACTGGTTATTAACGGATTTGTATTGTTTTGTGTGTTACAGGGCTCAGGAATTGGGGAACCATCGGTGCATCATGCTCTGGTGGTAAGACAAGATTTGCAATTTTTTTGCTAATATTTAATTATGAGAAGTTAATAATACTGTTTGTTAGGTTATATTCCTCGAATTTTTCGCCTGGGGCCTGCTCACAACCCCCATGATTGCCGTTTTAAATGAGACCTTCCCCGATCACACATTTCTCATGAATGGGCTGATTGTCGGAATTAAAGTAAGGTTAAGATTGATAAGGGTCCCTTAAGAGGTTAACTAACGTGTTTCCTTCTGATTGTGTGCAGGGGCTCCTCTCGTTTTTATCCGCACCCCTGATAGGCGCCCTTTCAGACGTTTGGGGACGCAAGCTATTCCTCCTTCTCACCGTTTTCTTTACCTGCGCCCCAATCCCACTCATGCAACTTAATACTTGGTGGTATTTTGCGATGATTTCAATTTCTGGAGTTTTTGCCGTCACGTTTTCCGTCGTGTTTGCATACGTTGCAGATGTCATACCGGGTAAGGTGGAGGAATACTTTGTAAAATCCGGGTATTTTATGACAAACTTTTTCTGCAGGGGAACAAGAGCGTTCGGCGGCGTACGGACTGGTTTCCGCGACCTTTGCCGCGTCCCTCGTGACCTCACCGGCGTTGGGAGTTTATGTATTTCGAAATTACGGGAGGGAAACGGTCGTGGCACTTGCGACCGCTATAGCTGCGTTGGATGTCCTCTTTGTACTCGTTGCTGTGCCGGAGAGTCTACCGCAGAAGTTGAAGGCCTCCGCGTGGGCGCCACTGGCCTGGGAGCAGGCTGATCCTTTCGCCGCGTTGAGGAAGGTGGGCAAAGATAAGACTGTCCTGCTACTTTGTGTCGCGGTGCTACTTTCCTACTTGCCGGAGGTGAGTTATCAAGAAGTTATCGAAGAGTTATCTTGGATAAGATGAGGGAATTTTGTGTAAAATTGATCAAATAATTGATTGGCACTTGCATCTTTGTAACTTACAGGCAGGACAGTACTCGTGTTTTTTTGTGTATCTGAGGCTGGTGGTGGGTTTTAACCAGGAGGAAGTCGCGACATTCATTGCCGTCGTGGGGATTATGTCCGTTGTTGCGCAGACTGCCGTGAGACTTTAATAATTAAATTATTCTGTTAATGTCGAAAAGTGTGGACGCCATTAATTGTGGTTAATTTCCAGATAATGGGACTGTTGATGAAAAATGTTGGACCAAGGTAAATATTGGATTATTTACAAAGTTGGAGAATTGATTGGTTTTAAACTAAACGTGTTATTTTTGTTTATAGAAAAACAATAATAGTCGGACTTGTCTTTGAAATGACACAACTTGCCTGGTATGGATTTGGATCTCAGACTTGGTAAGCGTGGTCTCTCCTTAATTGGTGATTATTTAATAATTTA
The DNA here is from genome assembly GCA_036491905.1 of Folsomia manolachei. NCBI lineage: Eukaryota > Metazoa > Arthropoda > Collembola > Entomobryomorpha > Isotomidae > Folsomia > Folsomia manolachei. The sequence continues at coordinate 12,626 of JAAXNX010001075.1, forward strand.
ATAAAATCTCAGTGATATTAATGATTGTGTGTAATTACAGGATGATGTGGGCCGCCGGAATATTAGCAGCCCTGTCCAGCATTACCTATCCAGCCATTTCTTCTTTTGTCTCGGTTCACGCGGATCCTGACAAGCAGGGTGAGTGGATTGTGAAACAATTAGCTAATTATTCTGGACATAATTACATTACGATATTTTGTAATAATTCTGGCTATTTTTTGACATTTGAATTCCAGGACTTGCCCAGGGAATGATAACCGGGATGCGAGGTCTATGTAATGGTCTAGGCCCCGCCGTATTTGGTGTGATATTCTACCTCTTCCACGTCGACTTAAATGAAGATGAGGCCAAATTGAGTAAAGTTGATCACATAGCGGATCCCCACGGTCATCCAGGTCATGTCAGTTTTGATACTGGAAACTCCTCAAACACTACCGAGCCTCATCATGTTCTTAGTCATGTGAGTAGCTAATTTACGCATATTATGACAACAATGACTCATTGTTATCCCAATATTTACAGATAATACCTGGTCCACCCTTCGTATTTGGTGCGTTTACCGTCGCACTGGCCATAGGAGTCGCGTTATTTATTCCGGAACGTTCCAAGAGGCGTCAGGCCGGGACGGATTCGGATCTTGTAGATTTAGAGAATCCAAATCAACTCCTACCCGGGCAGACTCCGACCAATCAAACGATGGCTCCCCTTATCCCACAGGACCCTGCGATACTCTAATCCAATAATTAGCTTAATTAGGGTGTAAAATGTGAAGTAAATCATTACGCGAGATAGTATCGTCGCGATTTTATTCACTTTTAATTGTTGAACTGACTAGAAACTTGAGTCATTAGTTTGTAAGATTTCGAATTTTTCCTTACCACACTGTAATAGAGGCCTTTCCAAGTTTTTTTATTATTTATTTTCTTATTTTGGTTTATTTTCTGGGTCAAATTAGAAAAGATAGATTCAGGGCAAGTATTCCAGTGTAGTAAGGTTGAGAGGGAGGTTACCTTACCCAGCTAGGCCTTGGGAGTCATTTAGTCCATTTAATTTAGGAGCCAGAGACATAACTGGGTAATTATTTAAGGATTAATTAAGGAATCAGACTTGAAATTGAATGAAGAATGATAGCAAGTGCCACTAACACGAGAAACACATCATGCTAATTATTATAAGGCTAAGAAAATGAGGATTATCTCTAATTTTAATGGAAACACGGGAAATTTTATTCACTTGAGTTGCTGACCATTGGATATTTTTCTGTAATTTAAAATTTTACTTGTGTTGCGCTTTATTATTAACCAACTTTTTGGAGATATGAGGGAAAAAATGCCTAATTTTAGAATTTAATGATAAAATATCCGAATCAGAAAAATATCAGGCAGTAAAATGTATCTACATCACTCAGACATTTGAAGTACCTTTTTGAAACTATTTTAAGAAAGAAATTAACAAATTATAAATGGAATTTTATGCACAGTATTTTTGAGAGAATTGCAAAATACGCACGTGTAAATTGAAAGTAAATCGATGCACAATCAATCAGTGATCACATTTTAATTGATTTATTGACATGTGTGAATGTTAAACTTGTAATTATACTTGGACAAAAAATTTCTATTATTAGCTGATAAATAGGGATTGATTAAGTTTTATGATTTTGTGATCCTAGTTCCCGTTGATGTAATTATGTAGTCTAATTTTGTTGCTCCTGGACAAAAGAACTTTGTGATAAATATTTACAAGAGATGATTGAAGTGTGGAAATAAGAGAGTAATGCAAATATAATTCTGACCATTTTAAGAAATGTGGGCGAACACGAGTCACTAATCAATTCAGGTAGTAAAGAGAAACCAGGTGTAAAAAAGCCAATTAGGACACATGCACGCCTCCAATTAAGGTATAAATTACTACAACAAACACAATTACACCCTGGTTTGTGAGTTTATAGAGAGACTGAAATTATGGGGAAATCACGGTTTAAATATAAGAATATGGTTGAAAATAAAGTTTCACTCAAGATATGACAAAGTAGCCGGAGATTGGTGGTATTTTTAACGCAATTTTAATCATGCATGTAGTCATTTTTGAAAACAAAGTACTTTGGAATTTAACATCCTTGAGATGAGAATTTAACATCCTTCTGTGTTCAATCCAAAATTGAGGAGTCTAGGCTTATGCCAAAGTCGGTTGAAAGAGACTTCAATTCAAGGACACTTGCGAATCAGACTTGAGATTTTTTGCAATTGCACAGATTTGGACATGAATTAATTTAAAAATGCGTCGTGTTATTTATGCAAAATTATGACCTCCACCAATTGCATTCTTCCTTTCAAACCTTTATTTGCCCTTTCATGATATCATTAACAATCCTCCCATTAAAAATTGATAAGCCTCGTATACCTCAAATGCGCTTCCGTCGCGCCCGCGACAAATATCACAACAATAAAGCCTCTCACCCTAAATGCACTCAGGAGTTCGCCCATCCTATCAAAGAAGATGGCCATGAGCAGGATCTCAATCCAGGTGTGTGGATTAGTATATCTCCAAGCGAGGATTATCATCCACATAACCGGACTCCGAATTAAGGCCGCTTTTACCCGGTGTTCCGCCGGAGTCGTGGACACTTCGGGGTTATCCTCCAGTAACTCGGTGTAAAGAAGGATGTACCGATTCCAAGCTGTTGTACTGATGAGAGTCTGCCATCCGAAGAAGATTCCGATAAATCCAGGACGATTCAGGATCCGAAGCAGGGTTCTTATCCAATTGAAGGCGGAGGTGTCGTTGGAGGGGTCGGAAGAGTCCTCGTCCCGTTTTGTGGAAGCGACCAGGGGAAGTTTGGCGTAGGAGAAGAGTGCTGGGCTGGCGCGTCCGGGATGTTTTTGGAGGTAAAAGTAACATCCTAGGAAGAGGAAGGAGGATCCTAGTCCGTCACATATTCCGTCGACCCAGTACCCGAGTTTTGGCGAGGTTCCTTCGGATTCTTGAGGAAGCGTCGAATTACCCGCGACAACCCGGGTTTCTTTCGCCACAGCGCCGTCCACCTCATCGAGAAAGTTTCTTAGTTGAAATAGCAACACGCCCAGGCGTCGGATGGCGAGAGAGTCGGAGGTAATTAGTCGCGACGCCAGCAGCGCCGTGAGAACGTGGACGATGGAGATGGTGTTTGCGGAGAGAAAAGGAATGTTCCGGAAATCGAGGTATCTCACAAAACGGACGGAGCTGGGATCATGGAGGTAGAAGTCGGGTGGGTCCATTAGTAGAGATTTCACGTTTATGGCGCAGTAGGGCGATGGCGACGAGCAGTTTTGTGCGAGAGGTAGCATGGTTCCGTCGGGGAAGGAGGCGACGTAGTCCCAGAGAGCGAGGTCGAGGAGGATGAAGGTGGAGAGGGTGGTGAAGGCGACGAGGGTGTAGATTCGGGTGGTGAGGTGGATTATGGAGCGGGTCAAGGGTCGGAGGGGGGAGGACATGCGGAGACGGAGGGTGGTTGCCCAGTCTTCCATGGTCAGCTCAGCTGATTCAGCTGGGAGAGGGAGGCAATTAAACAAATAATTAATGGTTCCGGGAATTGAGGGCGAAATTAACAATTGATTGTTATTATTTATACTGACTGGGAGTGACACAGAAATCGGTGGGGGTTCCTTAATTGTTGTCCAATTGTTGGGATGGCTTATCCAGCTTGTTGTTGACGATGACACAGTTCCTGCCAAATTCTGAGATGTTGTAAATGTTTCTAATTTAAATGGAAATGAGTTAATTAATTGTTCCAAAACTTTACTAAAAGACTCCCAGTTTAAGGGCGTTAGTCATTTATTTATGGTATTGTTACCTTGTGAGAAAGGTGCGTGTGGTTGGAGTGGGTGTGGTTATAAATTGGAGTTTGTTTAATTAATGAAAGTGAAGTTTTTTTGGAAATTTGTTTGCCCAGCCAAGCAGACATGGAGAGTTTGTCAAAATAAATTGCGAAAGCTGCAAAAATCAGGGTGGAAGGGCGTCTCACTCACTCATGCATGATCACTAAATCATGGGCGTATTTTTATTACCTGGCAACCCCCCTGTGGTGGGTGTGGCTCTTGGCAATAGTGCAAAAATTAAATGTTCGCCATTCTAAAGTGTAGAATCTAAACTTGAGCCGTTTGCCTTTGGATTGGACACTTGTGCAAAATGAAGTTTATCCACATCCTTCTCGGAGTGACCTTGACCTTGTCCAGGGTTGAGGGACAGCTCGAGCAAAGTGGACAAAGTCAAGGTCAAGGGTATGCTGCCAAAGTTGTCATACTTCCAGAGGACTCTCTACCAGAAGTGTCTCCCCACAAGGGACCAAGACCAAGCCATCTTAAAAAGGGTCAACATGCCACCCTGGAGTCGTTAGTGGATAAAATTTACCAGGTAATGCACACAATTGGACACTGATGACTAATTAACTATTTATTAATTGGCTAAGGTCTAATTAATTCTATTCCAGGGTCTCCTCCACCCAAAACCACTGCCGTCCCAGGAACAACGCCAGCATGAAGCGGAGGACGCCCAGACTCTGGAAGAATTGCGACATGAGGCAAGAGCAGCCGAGGTAAGGTCAAGAGCAAGAAATATGTCTCAATTTCTTGACTATTTACTTATCAATGATAAGCAACTTATCCACTTTTGATGTGTATTAGAAGCGAAAAGCAAGGGCAGACAGGATATTGAAGGTATTTCGGGTGAAACGGTTACTCACGATGGGACAGACGCCGAGGCGTGGAAAAGGTCAGAGAAGGAGGCACAGGAAGTGGAGGCAGGGTCATCGGAGAGTATGAGTAATGAACCACACCCACATATTATGAGTAGTAGTGTGAAATTAGATGTTACAGAAATAAAATTAGGTAAATAAATGAAATAAAATGTAAAGAAATCACTTTAATTTGGGTGTTATCTAGAAAATTTTCAAAATTTTGGTAAATTTGTATTGCCTACAAATTAATTATGACAAGCATGTTTTTAAAAATACAGGAATTCCACAAAATTTCAGATCCTTAGTTTATTTTCGACCTTCTAAATTACAATTTCTGCTTTTTCTGTCGCCCACCCTTCTTCCCGACAGATTTTGTGGAACTCTCAACCCCCGGGGGCAGGGTTTCCTGTGATTTCACGGATTTTGGCGTCTTCTTATGCTTCCCTTTGCCGTCATTGTCATCTTGGGCGTTTGGTTCCTGGAGTTCTGACTCTGTCGCTAAATCCTTCTCCAGTTTCCGGTCCTTTTTGCCTTTCTTCTTTTTCCGGGAGTCGGTCTTCTTTCCGGACTCACTCTTCCGAAGAATGTCAGCGCCAATAAGGCTCTCTTCTGCGCCGTCTTCCTCCTCGTCTTGGTCCCCTGGAAGTGGGAGACTCCTTCTGGACCCCTTTTTGACGGCGTTATCCTCCAAACTTGGCTTCAAATTTGGATTTAATTGAAGTGGAATCGGATTTTCGGAGAGAACAATGGTGCAATTCCCGTCCCGGAGTTCGAATTCCATTTCACTATCCGAATTCTCGGGGGGTGGCGTCTCCAGGCCGAGAAGAAGCCAGGCTTTCCATTCCTCGATTTGTTGGGGGCTTGGCTCCTCACCGGTGGCGGCGCTGAGGGCAAGGAACACGCATTATTCTGGGTTATCAATGAAGATATCAGTGGATTACCGATAGTCCCCGATTCGGGTCGCGAGCCGGACGAGATTATCCAATTGGCGACGGATGGATCGGAGCAGAAGCGTCTTCTCGCGGTCGGATGACTCCTCCTGGATTCGCGCCTCCCTTTCCGTGACCAAGGACTGGGTCAGGGTTTGAAGGTCAGAGGTCCGCTCTCTGTCCAGGGACTCACGGTCACTGCGTTGTGTCCGAATCTCCGTCTGGGCTGCCATCTCGTGGCGAATGTGCTCGAGAAAGATCTCCTTTGACCTGAATTGGCAAAAGTGTGTTGCAAAAAATTGGCAAGTGAAAGATAGTAATTTGGCGACGAACTTGTAAGAATCCCAGAAAAATTCGGAGAGTTCTGCTTCCCTCCCGTAAATAGACTTTGACGCCGAGGCCACGCATTGGTCCAGGTCGGCGGATATTTGGACCCCAATATTTTTGAGGAGGGTCGCCGCCAGGGTGGTCCGCACCTCACGGCGTTCCTTAGACGCCAGCAATTCTTCTCGTCGAGCGCATTTTAGGCGATTTATCCGAATCTGGGTGAAAGTTGGGGTAGTTAGCAATTGTATAAGGTAAGTTATCTGATAGTTGGACAACCTTCATGGAAATGGGAGAGGGGGCGATGGGAGCGACATTTCTGGGGTGGATTTTGACCCCAACTCCGGCTGGAGAGCCGGTTATACGCCGGATTTCCTCGGATTTCTCGGCAGCTTCTTGAGCCTCGTCCAACATGGCGTCGAAGGAACCCATTTCCTGGACCAAACGATATTCTTGGTCCAATTTTGCTATTGCGGATAAAAGAAGTGTTAATTAAGACGATTTTTGCACAAAGTTTTCGCCACAAACCCTTCATTTTCTGGAGATTGCGTCTTTCTGAGTCGGAGGACAATTTGGAAAAGTCAATTTTTCGACAGGAGTTGAGTAGGGTGGCCATTTCCTCTTTTGTCTGGCTTCTCCGGAAGTTGTTGGCTTTTGTGGCGTCTTCAGGAACAAGGTCATCGGGCTCAATTAGGTCACCTTCCGCGGAATCATTGTCTCCTTCTTCTTCTACACTTTGGTCTTCAAGATCTTCACCCTCTTCTTCGTCCTCGACTTCATCCTCATAGTTTGGAGGTACGTCCGTTTCTTTGCTGGGGTCAACTTCAGCCAAATAATCTCCTTGACCTTGACCTTGACCTTGCTGACTTCTCCCACCCCCTTCCAGAAGAAAGTAGAGTTTGTAAAGGAGCCTCACAATTGCACCGGGCTTCTCCTGAAAAAATGGCAAAAAATTGAGATTCCTGCTCAAAAATTCTAGGAATTCTTTGTCGCCAACCTCTGCCACATCGAGGAGGTCACTCAGGTCAAGGGCCGTCATTCCTGCGCCAATGATCCACTCGTGAATGTGGGCCATATTCTTCCGCTTTGTGGCTCCTGTGAAATTGTGACCCAGAGCAATGAGTTGGTCGTCCGAGATGACGCCGTATTTTCGAAGAATCTCGCCAACAATGAAACCATTCGACAGACCTTGGCGAAATATGGCGGGGTCTAAAAGTAAGGATAAGGAAAGGAATTAACAAGCTTTAATCATTGCCAATTATTGGCCAACAAACCGGAATAGTCTGGCACGGGTAGGCCCAACTTCTCAATGATCCAGTTTCTCACGAGCATCCCCATTGTACTGCAGATGGATTGGAGCCTGGATAAGATAAGATTCCTTGATAAGACCAGAGTACTCGATATCCCTCTAAATTCAAGTCAGTTCAGGTCCGAGAATTGCATAAAAATAGAAAAGGAAGGCTTATCAATGACAAAATTCCCATGAATACGTGTCTCCCTAAAATAAATTGACAAGAATCTGAGATTATACACTGTGTTGATTTAATTTCTGCAACTTTTTCGTAACCGTTACTGTGAATAACATATCTTTTTATTGCATGAACCAAAATCAAAAAATTTTCGTAAATTAGTACATCAATACTTAATGTGACTTCCACTGGCTTCCAACATTGCCTCCACCCTTCTTTTCATAG
>JAAXNX010001076.1:0-20280 GCA_036491905.1 Folsomia manolachei
AAGATGAGATTTAATATGAATTTAAAACTCTAAACTATGAAGACGTTTCCCTGGCCTACTTGGAGAAACGCCACAAACAATTCACGTTCTGTTGTTTTCTGCCTGGTCTTATCCAATTGAAGGACCATGGGCCTATTGGTTGGATGGATAACTATTTCATTGAATAAATTGGATGTAATTGTTAACTACTCAAGATCCGCGCAAGTTAAAGGCTGTCATTTTGGGTCTGCCAGAGCATTTGCAATATTAACAATGAAATCTAATTTTTTGCACTAAGCTAGGTTCTGACTGACTGACTGTGGAGACATAATTTAAGAGGAGTTAATGGGCAAAAAATATGTGATCCGCATTGGATGGGGAAAGGAATGATAAGCGCTTCTCATTAGTTGATTAGTTCATTAGAGTCAACGGGTGGAGTGGATATACATGGACACATATTGTTTGACACTTGAGTGAGTGAGAGAGATCTGAGATGCATATGCATCACCATGAGTCTAATTTACGTAATGGGATGACACAAGGGAGATTCGTCATCCTCTTAATTAGTTGTTATGCTGGGATACTACTATATGCTCCTTACTCTCCAGATGATACATACAGGGAAGCAGTTGACATTTTCCCAGCTGCAGGCAAGAAAGAACTTCATTTGTATCTTATCAACTATTGCTGCGTTGTTTCCATCACATGGCTCTAATATTCCATGTCTTCTTCTTTTTGTGCAAATGGTTCAGCATCCTCTTAATTTAGGTGTAGCAATTTATCTCTTCCGTCTCTTGCATTTTGCAAAAATGGAGCAGGAAGAATAAATATAAAAGATGTCAATTTCTGCTCTGTTTGCTAATAATCACAACCTTCCTTTGGTTACCACTTAGTACTGAATCTGGATGTGGTGACAAACTACATACTCATATGTGTTTTCAAACCATGCTGTGCTGTTCCATATATTTATATTACATACAAATATTAAATATTTGTATGTGAGGCATTGGATTCCGTGGAGAAGCCATTTCCTGTGTTCCAAGAATCGTTTGAACCAAACAAAACACATGAATGGGCCTTTGTACCGTCACCGTGTGGGTCTTTTTCTCCATAAAATGAGCTGGGCCTGGTAGAATTGGAATTTTCTCGTGCTTTTTTCTATTGGGTCGTGTGAATTTGAAATGGTCCGTTGAAATGTCAATTCATTTATTTCTCCATTCATGGAATGAAATGAATCCCGTCACCAACTCTGAGTTTGGCTCGTTGAGCAATGTAAAAGGTATAAAAATTGTGGTGAGGTTGACTTCCAATAGTTCCATTCGGATTTCAGTTTCCTTCATCATCCTTTATGCTCCCTAAATAAATCTTTCTCTCAAATAACAGCCAATGGGTGATTGAGCGAGAGAATATGACAAAGACATAATTAATCCGTGGAATAATGTGAATGACAAAGAAGTACAAATTACAACTCACAAAAGATGGTTATTAAAAATAAAAATTTTACGACTTCCTATATATGTTCTCCACTGACACGTGGACTCCAATTAACCAAATTTTCCAATTATATGGATTCCCATGTCTCGAATTTAGTACTTTTTGTCCATTGATTTAACTAAAAGAACTTATGTAAAATGGTCTAATCAATCATGATTTCTTTGTTTGATTTCAGGTAAGCAACCAAACGAGCATATCTGAACTATGCATCATCCTCGTCCACTCATAATCGTTTCATCGTGTTCACGTAGCTGTTGGACTATGGCTTGCTTGGTTTCAATTGCAAATGATGCTGGATATTTTTGACCCCTGTGGTATTTTACGTTTTGTTTGATTGATGTTCATTAGTTAATACTCAAATCATGTTAACGCCTTAGCCCTCACTTGGCTGCTGGGTTTTGTTGGCTCCTTTACGTGTGCAGACCAAAACTGAACAAATTGATGTGAAAGGGGGTCAATGAAAATAAGGATGATTAGAAAACACATCTCTTAAACTAATTGCTTGACTCCGAATTTCTCGGAATCTTGGTTGATTTCTGGGCAGCAGGAAATGCATGCATGAGAATCCGTTTTCTGAATGTTAAAGAATTACCAATATTATTATGGATGGAACATAACTTGTAGATTAGTTGAGCCTTGGTGTGGGAATGTTTACCGAAATTTGATCTGCCACCACAATCTATGGCTCCTTGACTTGCTTGCTTGCATTGCATGACTGCATGCGTGGTACTCCAACTTTGTTATCTCAGAAAGATATCCCAAAAATGGGGTGTACATAGAAGCAACAGCTGCCACCACCTCTTCTAAAACGGTAGAAACGTTCACCAAGAATAACAATCTTTTCCACCAACAACTTCCAGCAGGAGCTCTAATTACATCCTAATCCATCCTTCATAACCTCGTAAATATTGTAAAGAAAGAAGAGGAACATGTAAACTTCACTTTGAGCATAAAAGATGTTGAAAATTTTGAAATTTTACGGCTCATTGAAAAGTTTATCAACTTGTTTTGTTGGTAGACTAGATTTAATGTTGCATGATGGGTTAGACGGAGGCATTCAATAATTCAAAATCATAACTCTAAAGAGCTGTTCTGTGAAGTGATCAATAAGTAATAGTTGCCCTTATTTAGACTGGGTTTACGTTAAACTCGAATTGAGAGTTTTGAAATCCATCATACATAACTTTGCTGTGTTATCTTGCTAGGGTACAATATTTCACAATCTCCAGTGAGAGCAGGGAGTTTCCCTTGTAATAATTTTAGCCAAATTCCCAGAGCCAAATAAAACAAAGGTTTGGTAGGTTGTGTGGAGTATACAATCAGAGAAAGTTACGCCCTTTCCTTGTTTCTCCCTCTGTCCAACTGCTGTAATTCTACCTCTGCGGACTGGGGCCACATTTTTACCCGCAGACTTCACCTATTTATGTAGCCATATCCACTCTTCTGGTGCAAAACTAATCCATGCCAAATGCTCCAATTGCTTTTTGTCCTTGTCAGGCAGGCAAGAGCTCACTTCTATGGGTTGATGGGGATTTTAAATGCTTCATTTTCTGGGCCAAAAGTTAATGTCCATTACATCTCATAAGTTAGGAGACGGCCATGTACTCTATCCTGAAACAATCCCAGATAAGCACAACTATTTAGTTGTGGCATACAAACTTGAATCCATGCATGGCCCATGTTCAATCAAAAGTTAATTAGATTTCAAAAATTTCGTTGAAGTAAAAATAAACCTGATAAGATATTGTAGCTCAGGTCAAGTATGTGAATATATTATTGAAAACATTTGGTCTATTTATTTAGTCCTAGCTTTCACAACGTTTTAAATTGACATAAGTAAATAGAAAAAAATGTGGAATTGGCATTTATACCATATACTTTAAAAAGTAGAATTTCGCAAGCACAGATAAAGTTTGAGCGATTACAATGAAGTACTTTAACATTTAGTTAGATTTGTTTTCCTGGAGGCTATAAATTCATTCAACAAGAAAACTCCATTATGCAAAAGTACGATAATTACTTAACTTAATTTATAGAAAAGCCAGTTTCGCCAAACGAACGTATTAACCTACCAAGATAATAGGCAGCTGAAGAGTATGAAATATTTGAAACTTTCAAATTGAAAGTAATTAAGTAATACTTAAGAGTAAGTAGTAAAGTAAAATTGTGGTGCTGGAATAAATAGGCAATGGTGTCTAGAAGACATTATAAATCATAAAACATTAAGAATGGACTCAATAATTGCAAAAGAGGGGGAGGAGAGGAGTTAGTTAAACTGGAGCCAGTGACTATTATTTAATTTTAATTGCTCACCAACCAGACAGCTTTAACCAAAAAAATTGGGCAGAGTGGCATTAAAACTGTTCATTGATGATGACCCATTTGATTGCCATAACTATCCTTTCTTTGCCATTAATTGTTGGAGTTGGACAATTTCATCTTGTTATGGGTTCCTCCTAGTTCCTCCTTTTTCTCAATTCCACAACCAGTCAGCAAAGGAGAAACTTAAAATTGCGTGTTTTGGCCCAAGTCCATTTTTAATTGTGTCCTCTTCAGTTAGTTAATCCTTTACTTGGTTTTAAATTGTTAGTTGGTTGGTTAACTTTAATGAGTAATAAAGTTCAGGACACCGTGATGAACACAATGTCCCCGAGCATGAGCATGGATGTGACTCGGATTTTTTATTATTTTATTTACTACTTTCAAGCCCCTTAATTCTGCACATGCAACAGGACTCTCTCTCTCTCTCGTCATCTAAATGTCGACTTTCGCAGTTAGTTATTTTTTGTAGACTACTTAGTTAATCAAATAAATAACTCGGTGCAAAAGGTGATGTCTTAAAAACATTGTTGTTCATCACAATTAATTATTTTATTTAACAGGACGCATCCTGTCTGCATGTTCTCTCTCACCACCACCACCACCACCACCAACTGCTATCCAATTAAGAAATGCTAAATATTCAAATTATGAAAAAATGACACTTGAAGTAGTATTTACCCCTTTATACCAGCCCTGGCTTGTTTGTGAGCCCATCTAACTAAACTAAATATAAAAATCTAATGAGACTGCTCTTTGACTTTGAGAACAATGTGGCGAGGTTTGTTGACCACAGAACATAAGAATACTAAAACAAGTCCACCGTATACTCATTAAATTAAATCTTTTTCTTCTGTCTTTGTGATAAATATAAATAATAATTTCGAATAATTGTGATCCATTGTTGTTTTAATTGGAATCCACGGGAAGAGAGTGAGTGAGGTATTCATGCAATTCAATTATATCTTGTAAACGTGACATATTTATCAAGTGTGTGAGGATAAAAGCACTTAATGGCAATACTCGTCCAACCAAGTACTCGCTTTTTCTGCTATCTAATTAATTAATTGGAATTTATTCAAATATTTAAATGGCTTGAAATCTTAATTGAATGAAATCGATGCGGGATTTATGGGAAAGGAGTGGGACATTGTTTGACAGATAGATAACTAATCTTAAGTAAAGGAGGACTCACTGCTCTCCTAATGGTTCATTGGCATGCAAGTAGTGATAATGAGAGACCAATAAACTGGTTTCTCACCCTTTTACAATAATTGTCGATTGAGTGAGTGAGCAAATTGTCCACATATCGAGTCATGAATGAGCCAAGTATCGGTATTTATTTAAACAAGTGCAAAAAGTGATTATAAAGGATTGTTAGTTGAATGCAAATCTATGACAAGTCAGGTAATAAGTATCAGCTCAACGCAAGAAATCCCTGATTGACGATGGTTGATTCATTGTTATCTCCTCAAAGAATTTGGTTTAATGAATTCAATTAAGCGCAACATTGTGATAAGGGCAAGTGTGTCGTGACACGGACTGTCCATTCCACATCCATATTTTGGATGTTAGGTTGGAGATGGTAGCGGTGAGATGGGTGATTGACTTTAAAGTAAAAGCATTTTCCTGCTCAGAGTTTATCAAAAGGTGTTTGGTTGTGGGTGTGGCATGGTGGTTGGCTACAATGCAGCTATGTTGGCTGGGTGAGAGAGGGATTGAAGGAGAGCAATCAGCATTAGGCTCCATTTAGACGTGATTATGATTAGGAAGGGAGGAGGAGGGAAAGTGTTGGGACATTGTGATCAGGACGCAATTTTGCCCCGTTTCAGACTTCATTTGCCTTCATTCACCAAGATTGAGAGAGGAGTACACAGTCAGGACTGACAATCACATCTCCTTCACAGCAACCCCGTACTTGAGGTCATAGCTAGTGGCAGGCGGGCAATCAGACATCAGTACTATATCCTACTAAATCCCTCTGTTTGTATGTATTCAACTACAATCTGACTCATAAGAGACCAAGGGGGAGGAGGAGGATGGACTGATTGGGACTCATTTTTGCAGATGAAACGAGTAAAAGCACGAACAAGGAGTCAGACAAGATTCAAATCCCATATTGAAAATTTAGACCGTATTCATTCCAGAAAGGTGGGAGGAGAGGGAGGGGGGTAGACCAGTGCATGGCATTTCCAACCACCTCGTCCTCTTCTTTTTCTTGGTTCATTTGGGACAATCTCGACTTGATTTTGATTTCAATCCTTCTCATTTCTCTCTGTGTACACTACACACCTTCCAAACCAACTAAACTAACGACTTGACTTGTGTTTGTGGCACTGGTTATCCTGTCCGGTTGCCTCTCATCAAGGCAGTTGTTGTTGCCACATATTAGAGCACCATCTTTACATTTATCCATTTCTCTCCTGCCCATCAACTGAGGGTAGGGAGACGTCAATTACCAATTTCCAATACCAATACAATTTTCTTCCAAAAGAGGATTTTTGCAATTCTGCCCCCTCTAACCAACCAATCTCCCACGTTTAGCATTTTCTGTTATGTCACATGAACACAGAATTCTACAACCACCTAAATATATGAGGTGATAATAGTGATTGGTTAATGACTGGTGTGTTGTTTGAACAAGTAATTTATGGAGCGGCTAATTTCTCAGAATTAAGAGGCCAGTAATTACAATGTCCATTTATTGACAATTTCTAATTTACTGGGAATAAGAGATTAAGGTATCAAGTAGAAGAAGAGTGAGAGAAAATGTGATTTGGTGTCGCCTTTGGAGTGTGAATGAATGAATTGAAGTCATTTAAGATGAGCGGACGGTTGGATGGAGATTCGTTAACGAGATAATTCAAGAGTCGTTAATCTCCACCTTCACAGCAATCAGCCTCTTACGTAGGTTATTATTGCCAATTTAATTTATTATTCAACCACCACCAACTAGTGCTAGAGCTGGCACCATAACTAAATAAAATATGCAAATGTGATTATTTCAGTCAGTGATTGGATTTTAGTGATTAGGATTGGATTGAAGGATTAATGAATACAAATTAGAGGGAGGATTATAACATAATCACAAGACAGTAATCTATGCATGCATGTAGTAATCTTCCCAGGAGCCAAGTAAGAATAAATGTGATTAGTTTGGGGACTTTTAGACGACCAGAAAGACGGATGGGTATCTTTTTATCATCCACCCACCCACCTACAAGGGGAGTTGATTGACTGACGTCCTCCTCGGACGGGACATGGATGGACCGAGGGTCATTAATGTTAATTAAGATGGTCACTTAATGTCCATGCCAATTATATCTTCGCTCAGATTGCAGATCTACAGAGCTTAGGCTGGGAATAAGTAAGGAAGGATGTATTGGACCCAGCTAAGACGAGGGCCAGCATTAAAGTCTGCAGGAAACAATAAAAAGTGCCCTGTTGTCCAACTGTGGACATGCTGTTGTGTGTTGGTATTTATTTATTTGGACGGACGGAGAGGATAAGAGACATGACATGACCAGGCTCAATTGACAATGAGATGAAAATTGGAATGTGTCGTCCCTCTGTCCATCACTCAGTAGAGTGTCAGGTGGTTGACTTTGCCCCCACACATTGTCACTGCTCTTTGGCCCAAATTAGTCTTCTTGGTTCCTCCGTCTCGGTCTCCGGTTAGTCACTGAGTCCAGCCAGAGTAAGTCTATGCTGTGTCAGACAACGTCACCTTTCAGTTTGGTTTGTCCAGTTTTCCACAAAATTGGTTTCTTTGGGTTTTCCAAGTCCTCTTTTCCTTCCGTCGAATGCCGTGTCACTTTCTCCCTAGTTTTTCTTTTGGTAGTCTGGTCTGGGTTACAATTTGTTCAACGAATAAGCCCCACAAACTTCGTGCATCTAACTACAATTTTCCACATGTATTTAATGAAATGTTTGCAACAAAACTAGTGTTCTTTCTTTTACGTGTATACACTATTTAAGCACTGCAGTACATCAAATGAGCTGCATGTGTATTCACCTACTATTAATAAGGCAGTTACTATACCCAACCCCTTGAATGTCTTTGGATAAAAGGAGAGAGAGTGAGTGAGATTATGATGATGGTGATTACAGTCTTCAATGTTTGTTTCACTTCATTCAATGCCAGTGTTATAAGTATACGTATAAGTAGAGCTTGTTTGAATGCTGGACTTCATTCCAGAGCCTATTATTACATTTCTTAAACTTTGGGATGATGATGGGAAATGGAGAAACACAAATTACTCTCCATATCTTGTTTAACTTTTACTTAGATGCAATAAGGAGTAAGAAAGAGGAAGGGCAGGGATTTGTTCCCAGCAAAATAAGGGGCATCCGTCCAGTCATAACATAAGGATAAGAGTCACTAAACTCACTTTAAGTACTCCTCAGTCAAATTTATATTACTTTACTTACTTTGAAGTCTCCTGGTTATGCCGACCTTGAGGGATGGATGATGATTTTTATGGCAGTTGTTGTGAATATCAATGGATGTCAGGATTACATTTCAATTCCATATTAGCATTGTTCTTCTGAATCTTTGAAAATTCTGAAGTCATATGATTCATTCGCATATGATAATTATATTATCTCCATAGACCACTGTATCGTGGATTAATAGGTTATCGCTGGATGGCGTCAGATTAAGAAATATTTGGGGTACTGGAAAGAGAGAGAGACAGAGACCATAATAAATATAATTGGCCCTCTTTTGCTTCATCTCCATCCATCTAGCTAGGCAGCAAGAAGAGGACTAATAAAGGTATTAGTAATTATAGTCATTAGTTGGACACGGAATGGTTCGGATTTCGGTAGAGATGAGTCAAGATAGGTTAGCCAACTCGCTTTATTTTCTGGTTTATAATTTGTGTGGAATTTTAATTGGGAACCTACAAAACAACGGACCGAGCTATGAATTGTTAACTCGTGATCCTCATCCTTGATCTGAGTCAGAGTGAACTAACTGAGTGAGTGAGGCAGGTAGGAGTGAAATAGTTATCTCATGTAAATTGTTGATTAGCCCTTGAATCCATTCCAATTTCTTCTACTACGCCACACGACAAGAATGAAAATGACAATAAATTATTATAATTAAACTCGTTTTGAGTTTCAAGTGGAAGAATTGGCACAGAAAACAGAGTGGGATGGTCCTCCCTCCTCCTCTTCTTGTCATACTGGGAAAGACGCATGTTTATTAATGAGGTAGCAGCTTTTAATTGACACCATTTCCTGAATAAATAAGAAACCAAACGTGTCTTCTTCTTGGCATAAATAAGTACAACTGCTATGTCTTGCTTGCTCGGGCTGTGCTAGTTATACTGTGTCAGAGTATAGTGGTAGTTGATAACAATATTAATGGAATGTGTATCATTGTCATTGATACCATTATAAATAATGGTTGAGAAATTAATTAATTAACGTAATTATTTATTGCCACACTTCTGACTGGATGAAGGTTGGTCGCATTTGGTTTTATTCTTAACGAGAAGAACCCCGGAGTCGTTTTTAATTAGCTTAATTAATTATTAGTTCATTAGCTTATCTATCATCACATCTCCACTACATCAATGTGGGTGAGCTAGTGGTTTGACTTTGTTCAGTTCCAATGGCTTCCTCCACTGGTTTCCCAATATTTGGGAAACATTTTCCAAATCAATTTCGAAACCCGGCCTGCCCAACTCCACAAGGAAAATGAAAGCAAAAGCAGAGTGCATCGGATTCGATTCAATTTATAATCTTATAGTTCTCTGTCTTGAAAGATTTCTGCACCCTTCGTTCTTTCTTTCTTCCGAGTGATCAATTCAAGTTATAATTTTATTTCTCGTTTATCTTGGTGGAGTTGTACTAATTATAAGAATAGTTGAAGTAATATAACTTACTAATTCCTCATAATTTTAAGCCAAATTCAGTTAGGTACATGGAGTTAAAATAATAATTATCACAAGAACGGATGGAGCCGTTGGCACATCTTCAAAATAAAATATCTTGAAATATGTTTATTTGTGGATGGGTTCTTGGCTTTATGTTTTTTGTCTGTGGCATTCACTTGCGTGGTGTACAATTATTATTGTGATTACCCTCATTACAGTCATTACTATTAAATACATCCATCCAAGACCAGACCACTGCCACAAGTAGACTCACAAAAAAGGGATAAACATGAATCCTCAGGATTAAAATGAGCAAGAAGACAATGAAATGAGGGATATATCATCACAAGCCATAAGTATATGACTGGAGGTAAAGGAAGATAAAAAAAATAAGCCACCCTGTAATTATCCTCCAATTATTATCCTATCCCCCGCTTGGTATTGGTTCCATAGCTGTTGCCATAATTGTTAGGCGATGATGCTGGTTTGGGCCTTTTGTTATGGTCCACTCATGGAGTTTTAAACGGGTAGACGCACATTTTATTGGCGTAGGCCACACCCATACCACCCCTCCAACCTCACGTTAATCTAAACTAAATTTTCGAATACGGAAACGAAGGGAAAAGGCAATGGGGGAGCACAGATTCATAAAGATTTGGTGGAAAATGTCGTAAAATATTCATTCTGTGCAAATAAATAGCCGTGAAAGGGTAAAGCTCACATATTCAGGCTGACTCCAAGAGGTTGACCCAAAACTGTATCAAATCAAATAATAAATACGTGACAAACAGGCTAAAATTTGGAGGCCGAGGTTTGGCAGATTTTGGCTTCAGCTTGATTTTGAACTTAACCAATCCCTGGTTTTTGTCTATTTTCTATTTGTAATTAAGAGTTATATGTATAATCTAGGATAAAAATGGGACGTCATGGCGTGAGAGTTAGAACATGAGACAAAGTCTGATGAAATCCAGTCCTTTATTGAATTCAGGCAGATACCTATACATTTCAACAGCTTTTAAGTATCATGAAAATGGTCTACCCCCTTTGAACCGGATGCAATTAATTAATTAACACATTTTTAATTTTATTAATTTTGAGGTGATACATTGTTGTGGATTGCGTGGCTTTTAACGAGGTAATTTGAGCAGCCACATTTAGAGGAACAAAATGTATAATTACGACTATATGTACTTAACTACTCTCTTCTGGGCAAAATAAAATTATTATTAAATAAAAATCGGATTAGCTCGCGTGGGCTGAGGTGGAGTAAAACCCAGAGCCATATATTGTTTTAGTTTATTGTTATTTTTAATAAAACCTAGCAAGCCATCATTTAGTTGGATGCAAGAGCCTCCCACACTGAGGGTAGGCTGGCCCTGGCTCACTAATATTCAGAGTTTATCATTCAGTCCTCCACATTGTTTAATTTAATTCCACTTTTATTTGTTCCTCTTCTGTGGAAAGTTGCTTAATTCAACTATCAAATGCCTAGATACAACATAAATCATCAATTTTACTTTTACACGTTTAATCCCAACTTTGCATAATTTAGTATTAATTCATTCTCTGAGGCTAAAATTTTAATATTAATTTTTATTATTAATCCACCTCTACTACACTTGGTAGTTTGTTTGTTTCATCCTACAGCACTCTGCAAATCCATTAATCTTGACTTGAAGTGGAGAACATTTCAGTTTCCAATAAAAGTGTGTTTTCTGTGTGTAAACGCCACTTGTGTCTATGGCTTGAATATTGCCACCTCGATAAATCAGCCACTCTGGGTTGGAGGACAACTGGAATTGATTGAGAAGTTCGTTATTAAGAGAACTTTGACCCCTGTGACCTTATCTATCCATCCAACTGCCCGCCAGCCACACATTACAGGGTCGGAGGGGTGAATGCGATAATATTATTATGTGAATTTGTCTCCCATGTTCACATCCATCCATGGACGTCTTTCTTGTTTTAAAATCCAATACTGGTTAACATCCAATAATGGCTTTGTGGTTGAGTACAGGGAGACAAGTCCAGTTGAATATATATGTAGAATGAGAGAGCGAGAGGTGCTGGTTTAATGGGGATAATTATTGGTTTGTAAGTATCGTATCTGTGAATTCATGATCCGATCAGTCAGTCGGTATGAGATGAGATATCCAACCAAGCCCTGTCCGTGTGGTTGGTAGTTGTGTTCAAGAAGAAAAGGAAGAAGGGAAGACAACAAGCGAGCAGGATAAAAGTCTTAGAAATAGGGCAAAAACGCTTTAAATACTTGTACAACCACATTTATTAAATAGTTGCATTCACTCCGACGACCGGCTTCACTTGAATTCGTCTTCTCCACAATCAAAATCTTACAGTCATCGCCGCATGTCTTGTTTATGTGTTAGTGGGTGTTGTGTTGTTGGGCTAAGTTGGTCCATGCAAAATCATTTTGACTATTTTGCATAAAAAGGTATCCACGCATTGTTTGTTCCTTGCCTTGTTTTGTTCAGCCTCAGTGTAAATGTGGTGGATGATTATTGGATGGTGTTGTTTGACAAAGTGTTAGCGTCAGTTGTAAAATATCTAACAAGTGGATCGTGTTCTCAATCACATCCCCTTGTGTGAGTGCGGTGTCTTATCAAAGTGTATAAATAGTTAAAGGAGTGTTACTTAATTCCTCACCCCAGCTTCGCTTGTGTCCGTCTTCTTTTCCATATAAAATGGTGAGTTGGTGGGTGGGGTGGGCTATTAAATTGGTGTTGATGGAATATTAAAATGTGACTCACAAGAAATTTACATTGGCTCAATCTTGTCCATCTAAACTTGACTGACAGGCTGGCACTAGTTGAGTTGATATCAAATCTCATCTCTTGTGTTTTCAATCTATGAAATGAATATTTAGCATTGTTGTGCCAAGTTATTATCACCTTAGTCTACATACATTCACCCATCTCAGATAGAGTCAGAGATGGGGAATCGTCATTTTTTCCTGGTTAAAGGTGTGGTTCCGCTGGCTTATTTTGTTTATTCCGTTATTTTGTAATTTACAAATTGTAAATCCTACAACAATCAGAAGAATGATGATCAGTTATTCCTGTTTATTTATTTTTTATCGCTGTGCTCAGTCGGTAGGGTGAAATATGGTTTCAAATAAAATAAAATTTACATACGTACAATTGGGTGAGATATATGATTTTACGATGGTAAAAATAAAAAATGATGAAGGCATAAAACTCCAATCATACAAGTAAACCATTCAGGTACCTACACATATACCAATGTATGCCAGGTAAATTTGTACATTTGCATTAACCAATCCAATGCACCTTCAAATATTATTTTGTTTGGCTTATGAGCCCCATAGAAAGGCACAACCGTCTTTTTTAAACAAATAAGACAGTCATAAAAAGAGGATGAAAACCAGTCTTTAAACCTTAAAATTCAAAGTTGACCAATAAATAAATTGAATTCCAACATACGGCACTCACAGATTTCTCAGACTCATCTCTATCTCTTCATCTTTACCTCATCATAATTAAGTAGTATCTTTATTTATTTAGTTACCAACCATGCATACCTTGATTTCTCACCCACCTCATTCTGTAATGAAATTACTCACTCTTTATGTTGATCATAAGTTTGTCTCGTTAGTTTTTACTCTTTTAGTGTCCACTTGGTTATGGGACTGGTTGGGTGTTTCAAAGGAAATGGACGGTGCCAACCAACAAGAAAACAATGTCTCAATTCATTCAGCCTGATATGAGAAATAAGTTACAAGTCAATTCTCAACTTGAGATTTTTTTCATTCAAATCTCTCTCTTTCGTTCTCTCTTCATGAAATCGGTACATAGTAACAGCAGTAACAGCACTACTAGACGTTTAATTGAAATTGAAGAATTTATATAGCTTTGTTTCTTTCCTGTTGCATTAGAAATAAGAATACAATGATTGTAAATTAATAAATGTAAATCACAACTTTATGTTGATCATAAGTTTGTCTCGTTAGTTTTTACTCTTTTAGTGTCCACTTGGTTATGGGACTGGTTGGGTGTTTCAAAGGAAATGGACGGTGCCAGCCAACAAGAAAACAATGTCTCAATTCATTCAGCCTGAATGAGAAATAAGTTACAAGCCAATTCTCAACTTGAGATTTTTTTCATTCAAATCTCTCTCTTTCGTTCTCTCTTCATGAAATCGGTACATAGTAACAGCAGTAACAGCACTACTGACGTTTAATTGAAATTGAAGAATTTATATAGCTTTGTTTCTTTCCTGTTGCATTAGAAATAAGAATACAATGATTGTAAATTAATAAATGTAAATCACAATGGTCCAGCAGGGAGTTACATGGCTCAATTGAGTGCACCAATATTTAAATGGATCTCTTCAAAATGAATTGTATTTTTTGTACCCTGAACCATTACAAGCAGATATGAAATTTTCTTGTGCCAATCAAGGAATTGGATTAATATCGGGTTGAGAATCAAATCATGAGTAATCTGGAGGGGGGTGCCTAATTAAGGTGCCTAATTAATCAGTCTCCCCCGCCTGTGTCTTACTTTTATTTTATTGGCATTTATGTTGGTTGGTCAGGTAGTTATTATTTAAGTACACAGATGGATGTGATAAGTCCTCAGACCACTTCAGACCAAACTGATAAGTTGAAAGGTAAAGAGTTGGTGGATGCGTGTTGTAGTTGGTATTTAAATGGTCGTGTGTTTAGACTTTAATTGATACGATCTCTACCTCAACTAACAACTAAATCGAAATTTAAATAATAATATAACATTATTATTATTTTATTCACTCACCACGGCAGAGCCCTTGGATTAGACTCAGAGAGATTCATTTGTTTTCAGACCAAACCATCCCATAAATCCTGGGAATAGAAACGAATTAGTATGGTTTTGTTAGGCAGAAACGGATTGAGCCAAACTCTCTGAGTTGAAGAGAATTACATAAATGAAAGTATAAAATTGGTGCAACTCAGGTTGTGAGCTCAATTTAACGAGGAAGCCTAGTCCCAAGTATTTAATCAATAACCAAAGAAAATTCAGTCATCAAACAATGAAGGAGGAGGAAGGATCCATAATTTGTCCTCAATTAGTTGGATTGGCACAATAGCATTTGGACGAGATTAGTAATATGTTAGAATACGAGATCCCATTGATTCATATTGTTATTCCCATTAGTTGATCACATAACCATTTCATTTAGTTGGTTCACTGGGTTGGGTGCCCGTGGAAGGTATGTGGGATGCCTCTCTCCCTATTAAGAACATGACGAAGCAACAATACCCGGTAGATTTGATTACCCTCCCGTAAAAAATGAGAATAATGTTCATTGGAATGAATGACACGCCAGATATTTATTCCGATGACTGACGGCTAGTCCGTGGAGGAAAATGGATGGACAATGGTCCACATCCAAACTTTTGTTTTGTTTTGTCCTCTGTGATGGGTCTGCATTTCTACATATTTCTGGCTGGAGGAGAGAACAATGGAGGTCAAAAGTTGGTAAATTCCATCCATCCACCTGCAGATTCTTCTTCATCTGGATGGATATTAATGGTTGAGGTTAGGGATTAGATAGAAAAAGTCATTTCCAAGAAATTCTTGATTTGGAAGTGGTCATTAATTCCCAAGGACTATGTTTTCTAGTTTTCATTCAATTATTATTTTAAATTCATTCCCATTATCCACTGATGAATGTTTTAATTAAAAGCGCATTAGTTCTTTATTCCTTCCTCTCCTCGGCTGGGCTGATTACTATTCTTACAAATTACTTGAATGCATACTTATTAATGAGGTTGTTTGAGTCTGGGTATTTCTGTCATTGTTTTATATGGAATTCAATCTAAATTCAGTTCAAGGGATTTATGGATTCATGTCCTTGGCTCTGTAATTATTACGATTATCTATAACTACAGCAGTGGTTCCTTCATATGGTCTGCCACATCCAAAGTTATTTAGCCCTGGGCAGCCAAATTCATCAGATTCAACAAACGGCTCTTCTTCAATCCAATGATTCCATAACTCCAATCAAAAGAAGAAGAAGGGAAATTAATATTACTCCCTCCTTGTGGACGATGGAATTGCAATCATTTACTTCTTTCTTTTTTTTGTTTCCATCCAATCCATGCATTCACTGAGAGTGAGCATCCCTTATTACGCCACCAGAACAACAAATGATGGAAACTGAAAATGAATTAAGAAACTTAATTTAAACGCAGTCCAAGAACACAGCAACTACGCGTAGTTGATTGGTTGGCTTTTGAGTTTAAATGTTAATTGAGTTTTGAAATTAGTTGCCTTCTTCTCCACTTCTCCAGCAGAGTTAATGAGAAAGTTGAACCAATCTCATGCATAACATAATGGATTATTATAATGCACAGGCTAAGGAACCGTAAATTCTTATAGATGGTATTCCACGGTATTCCTATTACTCACTCACTCATTCACTCATCCATATTTCTTTGATGCGAATTATAATTTGAAATCTGGTTCCTTTGTGTTTCTTGTTGGCTCAATTAATGAGTCGTTTAATGTGCTAATTCCATTGTTCTATTTAGAGTTTAAGCTATGCATGTCTATGTCTTGCGCATGGTTTTCTATTTCTTACTTATAAACTCTTATATCTACTACAATTCCTATGCGATTTCTTCAAATCTGAGACATTTCTATTTCCCTCCTTATTTTCCAGACTTAATCAAAAGAGAAAGGGATCATTTTTGGCCAGTTGAGGGAGTAAAACTGGAAATAGTCCACCAGCCAGCCTCCACCCACAGTAAAAGAAAGGAATTGGTGAAGAAAGGAGAAGGAAGGGGATGTTGAACAATGGTGGTCTGAGTGGGAGTGGAAGTGGGGCCAGTAGTTGTGGTAGCAACAGTGGAATGGGTACACCCACAGACATGTATCCCAATGGTGGGAGTGGGGGTCCAGGTGGAACCAGTCCAAACTCATCTTCCAATGACCAATATCCTCCTCCACCCAACTCCAATAATTTCCAATCTCACCACCTTCCTCCCCACCAACATCACCAGCAGCAGCAGCAGCACTATTCTCATCCCCACCACCAGCACCACCCTCCCTCTTCCTCCCACAACAGATCTTCCCATCCCCACCAACAGCAGTCTCAACACGATGGAATGTTGGGTCATCATTCGGGAGGGATTTGCTCACAAATGGGTCTCTCCCAGCAGGGGCCTTGTACTCCTCATGACTCCAAAGTAAGCTATCTCCCTCTCACCTCCCCTTTCTTTCTCTCCTCATCTAGTTTTCACTTTTCTCTCTATTCAATACTTTAAATGTGGTGGTTGTACAAATAACACGAAGCAGATTTGTAACCAGTTGCAACGTAGAATCTTGAGTTGTCCTCATGCAAGCTCCATCTTCTCCTCCCACTCACAGGAGGTGGTTGTCCAACAAGCCTGCTCCTAACTCTGCATTTATTTGCGTTTACTTATTTATATGACCCATTTTAATTTGAATAAATTGGGAAACGAGGCAATTCCTCATCTCACTTTGGGTTGAAATCAGCGTGGCAGAGGGAAGAGTTATAACCGGAAGTAGAAATGAACAGGAAGGAAGGAAATCCGTTGAATTGGGTTATGTTCACATTTAAATGGAGGGAAGGGGGAGGAGATTTCCTCCTTCTCCTCTGAATAATAATTGGGGAGGATACTTGATACAAGGAGATGAAACAAACTTAACTAACTTTGATGTTTACTTGTTGTGATTTCAGCTTCGTCCTTGTGGTGGGTGTGGTGAGGGGATCCTGGACAGAGTGCTATTCGAAGCGTGGGATCGCTACTGGCATCATTCCTGTCTCAAGTGTGCCCTCTGCAACTGTACGCTCGCGGATGCCGGACCCACCTGTTTCTCAAGGGATGGAATGATGCTCTGCAGACCTGACTACATCAAGTGAGACAGTTTTCGTCTTAGTCTTCTACGTCCTTTTGTTTACTTGCCCCACATTTATATTTATGCACACAATATGTAATTTGTGACACAGAGGATGGTGTGGAAAGCAGTTCTGGTTTAAATATTTTGTCCAACCGACTAAAATTGTAGTTACATGTTTCACTCTATGGAATTTTGATCATCCTAAAAGCATTTTAACCCGCTTCAGAGACTTTAGTTTAGCCAGCTTACCCCCTTCTCGGTCTCTTTCTCTGGTATGGGTGACGGGCTCAAAAACTTTCTCCACGAGTAGAGGGACAGGCGAGTGGGAGTAGTGTGCTTATTACAGTCAACCGTCTTCCCACAACCGCCGCACGGGTCTAAATATTTATTCCTGGAGGAGAGCATGTCCAAAATTCCAGAAATTTGAATGACACGACTGGGAATATGGTTTTATTTTACTATCCCCATCTTTCTTCCTTTCTTTCCCATTTATTTTATTTTATCCACCAACCAAGCCAACAACTAACTCTTGCAAAACTAAGTCCACCACCTAAATATCCAACCAACCGAGTGCGGCGTTGGACTCCTGTTCAAAATTAGGTTGGGCCCAAGAGGAGAGGGAAAGGAAGGAGAAAGTTGTTGTTACTACTTTCTCTTCTCCTGCGAGGATGTGGTGATCATAACTTGAGCTGAAAATGATAGAGACGCGGATGAATTCCAAATGATTTGATTTCAAGGAATTGCTCGGAAGTAAGATATCATCCGGAGAAAGCTCAAGCTCCCTCTCCACTACTTTTGTACTTGCTTGGCTTGCAACTTGTTCTGTTGAGTGGTTTCAAACCACTGGTTTGGCTACAACTTTCTCTATATTACCTTTGGCTGAATGAGGAAAGAGTGGAGTGGATAGAACCAGGAATCATTTACTTTCTTCACGGTTACTCTTGATCTACATACCCAAACTCTGGCGGATCTGTGGTTCACTTGGAGTCCTGAATTATACTAATATCCGCCAAGAGTTAAGGGACTCATGAGATGGGAGGTGTACTTACTTTCCCTCCACTTGATCCCAGGTGACCACTTCATCCATCCAACAAAATCCACCGTTTATGGAGTTTATGGGAGTCTGGATACTGTATTACCCACTGGTGCCACTGGTCGTGGTGTCCCAACAGACTGCTCGCTCGTCGCTCTTCCTGGTTTTTGTGGTTTGGCTGAACAACTCACTGGCTGGACAAGTTAGTTTGGTTGGTATGGCTGAATGAGGAAAGAGTGGAGTGGATAGAACCAGGAATCATTTACTTTCTTCACGGTTACTCTTGATCTACATACCCTAACTCTGGCGGATCTGTGGTTCACTTGGAGTCCTGAATTTTACTAATATCCGCCAAGAGTTAAGGGACTCATGAGATGGGAGAGAGGTGTACTTATTTTCCCTCCACTTGATCCCAGGTGACCACTTCATCCATCTAACAAAATCCACCGTTTATGGAGTTTATGGGAGTCTGGATACTGTATTACCCACTGGTGCCACTGGTCGTGGTGTCCCAACAGAATGCTCGCTCGTCGCTCTTCCTGGTTTTTGTGGTTTGGCTGAACAACTCACTGGCTGGACAAGTTAGTTTGGTTGGTTGGTTGTGGGCTGACTCCTTTCATATTAGCCCGTATTTTACTCACCAGTGGGTTTGAGTGAATATTCAAATAGAAAGTTATGCAGCAAGTAGTTACAGAGAAGCATCTGGTGAAACATGTCATCAGCCCACTACGTTGTAGCTCAGGAAGGAGATTAGTCACCTACATTTCACCCCCAACTGCAGCTGGATGAGTTAAATGCATGAAGAGAGGGAGAAAAGTAAGCTGCATGCTAGTTACGCAGCAAGTTACACCATTCTCTGAGGCAGGGCGTTTAAAACATTAAACAGCTGCTAATTGGTGAATGTGATGGGATTATGGGATGCTCAATTTGAGGAGAGAGAGAGGAAGAATTAAAGAGAAAGTTGTCTGTCTCAGCTGCCCAGGGTGTTGAATAATTGAGACTCCAGAGGCAAGAGAGACAGAGAGGAATTTCTCCAACTTCTGAGCATTGAGATATAGGGTTAGGGGTCTGTAGGCTTGCTAGTTGTGTTTCTTTCCAAATACTCTGAATGGATAAATACAACTGCTTTTTCAGGTAATCCTTGTTCCTTTTGGTTGGGAGTTTCCACGTGGTGCCACAGTAGTTTGGAATGTGCTAAGGGTGGTTCGAATGTACTCGAGTACACCAATGTATATAACATGGCCACCAATTGAGTGTTGAGTTATTCAAGAATTTTAATCCAAGGGAAATGTTTGTCTTGTTCAGGCCACTCGATTCCTAAATTGTAGTGGAAGTGAGTAATTTAAAGAGAAAGTTGTCCAAAGTTTATGTTGGTGGTGGTTCACATAAATGAATACTTTCTTCTTCCTCTTCTTCTTCACCTTTTCCCTGACTCTGCTCTCCTTGCCATCCAGTTTGGGATGACATTTATTTAAATACTTGGCTCACTCAGTTGTGGGTGGGTGAGTGGATTTATTTGATTGTGGTGGTGCTGTTCTTGTTTCCTTAATTCCTTCTTCTTCCTCCTTGTCTTG
This sequence comes from Folsomia manolachei, assembly GCA_036491905.1. Lineage (NCBI taxonomy): Eukaryota > Metazoa > Arthropoda > Collembola > Entomobryomorpha > Isotomidae > Folsomia > Folsomia manolachei. The sequence goes on from JAAXNX010001076.1 coordinate 20,171, forward strand.
GGATTTACTTTCTCCAGTTCTTCCTCCGTACTTTCCTCAATAGGCATCAATGTATGAGGCTAATTAAATACTCCACCATGCAGCCACCAATTCACTAAATCGACAAATCC